>JARHVA010000450.1:4237500-4327500 GCA_037957365.1 Torreya grandis
CCTTAAAGGGCTCATAGCCACCAATATCAACTTTATTATGATTCCTTAATTAATCAATAGACTTCTACAATGAACTCACCAAAGCTAGCCTTAGGAACTTATCTGACAGAGGAAGTGAGGTGTCCCATCCATCATGCCAGTCTCTGATATGGGGGATCCTCCCATCCACCAATCAATGGTTGAGTTTGAGGTCCCCAACCATATTTATGATAAAAAAATGTTCAAGCTAGCACCACTTAGTAATCTCTTTGGTGAAGACCTTCTAGGACCATGCAGGGAAAAGGAGTGCCCTCTTTGGTCTCTAAAACACTACCTCCTTGAGCAAAGCAAAAATGTCAAATCCAAACCACAGTGAGAAGTCGCTAAGGGAGGCACCTGACTAACAACACAAGGGGCACCCACCTAATATTCCATCAGTGACTGAAGATGGCATAGCTCCCTTCGGACTTTATCAGCCTGGTCAATGAACCAAAGAGACAAATTGGAGATAACATTAAATTTATTAGTAATAGTTAAATTTATATCTAAATACTGATTGTTAAAGATAAAATTATTTCTATCTTTCCATATACAAAAACTAATATGAGAATGAAGAATAATCCATAACTTGTTGCAATTTGCAGGCAAAATGGTTGAGTCCCTTAGGAGATAATTTTTTTACGTGAAAGGCTTAGGGTGAAAGGGTTGGAAAAATGAGTGAATCCACTTCCAAGCAGACTAGGCATACGAGAAAATCTAGAATAGATGCTTAACAGATTCAACTTGCCCATAGGTCAAACATAATGGATAGGCAGCTCCAAGATGCTTGAGTTGTTCTCCTAGTGGGAGTCCATGGTAGAGCAAACACCAAAGAAAATGAGCTTTTTTAGGCTCAATAGACATGCTCCATAGCCTAAAAAATATTCTAGCCCACACATCATGGTGAGATTTGATATTCTAAACCTTGTTCAATTTTTCTAAGGGAAGACCTTTAGGAATTATAATTTGATACCCCAAGATGGGAGTGTAGTTTTTGAAAGGGTTGGTTGTAGGCCAATTCTATTCCCTCCATCATGGAGCTATGGTAGAGACATCAAATTTTTTGATTAAAGAGTATGGAATGGCTTCGTAAATTTCCTTGATGGACTCAACATCACTATTAAGGAAATTGAATTTCCTTTTAAGATAGTCCTATGGAATCCAATCCCTGGTTAGATGACAAAACAAGTCCCCAATAGTCTCGATCCTTCATCTGAAGAGCTGAAGGCTCTTAATCCACGGAACCTAGGAAAAAGGGACATTATGAGAATTGATCGAAGGAGACCACCAAAGGGATTATGAATAGATATAAATCCCTAGCCTAAATTCCTCTCCTTTCCAAACTAGTGAGGGTTTAAGCAGTTCCCAACCTTCCAAACTAGTGAGGGTTTGAGCAGCTCCCAATCTTTCCAAATGCTTTTAACAACAAAAATGCTCTAAATTTTTACATTGACTAGCGTAAAAAGAAAAAATTTTATCCCTTTTCAATATTGTCTCCCAATAAGGACCCCTTAGCTAATAAAATGATGGATTAGGATTTTATAGGCCTCATTCCCTTTAAGACAGTGAATAACCCATTTAGTAATGAAAACAAACCTTAAATCTTAACATCAATGAGGCTAAGCCCTAAAACTTCTCTAGGTTAGTAACAAAAATCTCAGGATACCCAATGAAAAACATTCTTCCGATCAGTATTGGCCCACAAAAAATCTCAATCTCAAAGAAGCTTCTCCAGTCTACCATAGGCCACTTTAGATAGTGTCCAACATGCAGAATATTAAACATGGGTGGTTGTTAGGACCTTGGAAGAGATTTGGAACTTGTCTACCATGGATAGAATTTTAGTAACCCAATAGGTAATCTTGTTTTCCAACCTTTAAATTACATAATTCCAAAACTCATTCGAGGAGTATTCAACAAAGGGAATTCCTTAGAACTTGAATTGCTCACCATGGGTAATCCAACTCCAGTGGTAATTGGCAAGCCAGTTTGTTCTAGGGGATATGAACTATTTGTAACATTTGGTTTTCCTCCATTGAATAGATGAACCTCAAGCTAGACAAAAAGGTGTCTAGGCAAACCAAAGTATTCTATACTGAGATTTAATCCTCTAAAATCATTAAAAAAGAATAATCTATAAAATTCCCATTAACCAACTACTATGAGGTATTGGTCAAAGTGATCCTTTTGACTAAATGCTCTACCATAATAACATAAAGAGCTAGAACAAGTGGGCATCCCTGTCTGATATAATGTTGAAGCTCAAACCATTGAGAATGAGTCCTATTAATGGTAAGACAATCCCTAACATCATTGAATAGCATTCAAATAGACCAACCAAATTAGGGGCCAAAGCCAACATCCTAGAGCATAGTAAGAATAAAAGGACACTCAATTTTTTCATAAGATTTCTCAAAATCAATCTTGATGAATATATCTTTCTATTTGGAAGCCCAAGCCCACTCCATGCCTTCCCAAACTACAATGATATTATCTAGGATGAAATAGTTCTAGATGAACCTTGTCTGCCCACTTCTAACTATCAAGGGAAGAAGATGTCTTATTTTGAGAGAAAGCACTTTGGCAATAATCTTGTAAGATACATTCAATAGGGTGATCGACCTCCAGCTGGTGATAAGTTCAGGATCTCCTTATTTTAGGATAAACTTAATATTTCCTTTATTGATGGTAGGTCTAAGAGACCCCCTCATCATGGCTTCAAGTTAGACTTTATGTAGATCTTTTCCAACTATATCCTAAAAGGTTTAGTAGAACTCACAAGGGAAACCATCAACTCCTGGTGCTTTATCAGAGGCCATGGAAAAAGAACCTTCCTTAAGATCATTGATGTCAAGAAGGCAATCACAAGCCACATGTTGAGCCTTAGAGAGCTTACATGGTGTTGCCAATAAGCATTTGAGTAAGGATTCTTCCCTAGCAGGAGAGTTGGGTTACGTTGTAAATATATTATTATAATGATCAACAAAATTTGTTAAGACATCTAAGATTTTGGTAAGAGTTTCAGACACAAATTTTATATTTTTTATTTTATAGAATATTTTTCTAGCATGAAAAAATGCAAAAAAATATTTAAAAATTTTGTCACCAACCTTCAGCCAATGGAGTCCAGCTCTAATTTGCACCATTCTTGCCTGGTAATTCTCCTCAAGTTTAACCTTATGTTTCCACATGGCAGCTTTAACATGGAGAGCAATTTTGAAAGGGTTATTATCTAGCTCCTTAGAGGAAAGCACATACTCCTAGTATGAATCTTCATCCTCTCATTTATGGAAGAAGGTGGCTTGTTTCCCAAACAATATGAAGAAAGTGGTTGTGTAAGTGATATTATCCTCAAACCACTCAATCCATCCCATTTGCCCAAGAAGTTGAGCTACTAAATTCCAGATTCTAAGAATATACCCTTTCATTTTTTAATACAAAAGGCGTGCCATGTTAAGATAGAATTGAGAAGAATGTAGCTTAGTAGGCATATCATTCCTTGCCACCTAGAAAGAGATAGGTTGGTGGTCTTATAAAAGTGTGGTCTCATAGACCTTCACTGATGGGCCCACTCTATTGGGGATATGGAAAAAATTATTGTCTACCATGATAACTTGATCTAGTCTGATTAACACCCAATCATATCCTAGCTAGAAATTTGACCAAGTGAATCAGGTATGGTTCACTGACTTCCAACCATGGTTAAGGTCATACAAACCAAGCTTGTTTCTCATGTAAAACTAGGCTTCTCTCTTAGTAGCATACTAATGCATGGGAGAGTGACCAACATCCTCTAGGGATTCCACCATGTCGAAATCACCACAAAGAACAAAATAAGCATCGATTAGGGAGTCAGTAAGACACCACTAGAGTCTTGACCTATCGATAACATCATTAAAGGCATATATGTTGACCAACCTGACAATGTGATTATCAAGGTCAGATTGTACCCAGAACACCCTTTGTGAGGGGTCAATTCCCTAAGAAATGACATGTGAGCCTAATTTTTTAGAGAGAAGGGTGGTCATGCCACCTCTACCTGCCTCATGGGAAATGAAAAAAGGTGTAGTTATGAGCTAGATGGTAAAAAGAGAAGAAAATAATAAAAGGCCATAAACTTTTACCTCTTATAGGCATAGCAAATTCATATTCTAAAAATGCTGACAACTGTCCCATACGAAATATCTCCTAGTAGGTTCAATAAGTCCATAAAAATTTTAGGAATAAACAAATATTAACAGTCATCAAGATACATGTCATTGCCTCCATCGGCCAAGGGTCCAAAGTCATTCACAAAGAATTGTGAAGTGTGGGCTACGTCACCTTTAGAGAAAGATTGATTCTTGACTTGGGTATAATCCTCATGATTAGTAGGTGAGGGACTACAGGATCTTATGAGCAAAGCCTTTATTTCAACCAGAATGGTCTCATTATCATCTATAGCCACATAATTTATGGGGTTGGAAATGGAGGTATGAGAGGTAAATGAAAAATAGGTATTTGGGATGTCCCCCTTATACAAAGGAAGGAGAAAACTCATAGCCTAAGAAGTTTTGATGATAGGGGAAAGTTTTTTTTTATAGTTTTTATTGGGGTTTGCTTTGAAGAGGAGGCATTGATGGGCTGTGGGATAGTGGTGATGGCTGAATGTGCAACTAAGGAGTTTAAAGTATTTACTAGTTTGTCAATGGCCATTTTTGCCTTAGAAATATTATTTCTATTATTTTGGGCCTTTCTATTGGTGACCACCATCCATCTGTCAGCTGAAGTAGTCAAAGCCTTGGGCTAGGGGGCTGGCTAGGCCGAAGCTGATTTATTAGAAAACTTTGGAGGGAGGACCATAAGAGGACACTCCCAAATCATATGGTCAAGAGACTAACACTAGAAGTAGGTATTAGCTAAGTTACTATAATGAACCTTTTGGGTCAATCTATTAAACCCTATTTGAATTTCCATGGATTCAATGATGTCCTTTGCTAGGTCAACCTCAACACAGATTATCTTTTGTGGCCATGCCAAGTAAAACTTGGGTTTTTCATGACAGATAACCTTGCCAAGCCTAAGTGCTAGATGGTCAATGAAACCCCAAAGAAAGAGGGGGAGACCAAGAAATTCCACCCATATCAGCACTTTGAGCTTCGCTTGCTCATAGAATTGAAAATTAGTTGTCCATTACGAGAAGACAACCAGGCCATGGCTCAAAATTCTTATGCAATGCTCAAGGTCACTAAAGCAAAAATGGAAAAAGCCATGGGTAAGATTTTGAATACCCTCCAGTTTAACTCCAACCCAGTAGTTGTGAAGCTGTTATTCGAAGAGGCTCTTAGGGGGGACTCTACCCATAAAATAAGTAATCAAAGAATATGAAGTAAGAAGGTTGCATGCCTTATCAAATTTAGGGGCAACTATAATAACATCAGGAGAGGAAATAGGAGGGAAGGTTTCATTACCTTGTTGTAAACTCTTAGGATGAATTTCTTTGCTCAATTGGGTGCCATGGCTCAATCCTTCAGTCGTTCCTGCATCAATAGATGCAGATGGGGAGTGTGAGGCCATAAATAAAGCTGACCACCCAAAGGGCGAAAAGGCTTGGTCACTTAAAGAATTAATGCAGACTAACCTATCTAGATCCTAAAGGATTAGTAGTATGACACCTAGACAAAGCAAGGTATGCAGAGTAATGGAGTTGTACGGAAACCCTAGTAGAGCCTTTTCTACACCATTCTGTATTATCTATTTTTAAGATAAAACAAAAATGATTTTTTTTTCAATAGAAACAACTCTAGTTTAATAATCATATTTTATAAGCAATAACATAATCAAATGATGTCAAAGAAAAAAATGAGAAATAAATGGTACTCGCACCAAGATTAGATGGAGTTAATTGTGAAAATATTCTCTTAATTTTAAGTATTATTTAAAGACTAAATTTGATGGCCATATAATTATTTTGAACAAATAATCAAAAACTAAAAAATATATAATAAATATATAAATTATCTTTAATGTTTATTTTTTATATTGTAAATTATAATAATATTTGAAAAATAATATTCAATAAATACTCTACATTTTAAAAATTATAATAAATAAAATCAACCATCAAATTTAATCTCTCATACCACCTCATAACTTTCCAAATCTTCTTAAATGATAAATTTAATTGACAACCAAAATATTCACTCAATAACAATATGTTCTTAGCATTCCTACCTCTTAAAGGTTGCCTTAAAATTACAAATTAAACATTCTTCATTCAAAATTTGTTGACCGCCAATTTTCTTAAAGTACATTTTAAATTGTTTCACTCAATAACAATGTTCTTAACATTCCCCACCTCTTAAGATTGCCCTAAATTTACAAATTAAACGTACTTATTCATTCAAAATTTGTTGACTGCCAATGTTCTTTCGTATATTTAAAACAATCTTAAACTAATGTTTTTCGAATTAAAATTTAATATTTATTCAAACATCTTATCTCATGTGTATGTATCTATATTATAATGAAAGAGATACCATAAAAAATTACTACTTGCAAAGATTTTAGTCTAAACATTTACGGCCTATTGAAACTTTTGACCGCAATATACGTTCGTTCGGAAACATTAAATTTCGTCTACAGAAATCAATTTCTAGGCCTCTTGCAACCACATCGATTAGAAGATCTAAAATGAATGCAGTAGAAAGGACTGTGCAGTCTCAGTTTGTACGGCAGATTCCTACTTCGATATTTTGTTAAATCACAAAATTTAGATCTTTAAAATAGGTATATGATGATATTTTTTATTGTGTGTTTCAATAATTAGTACTTATATAGAATCATTTAAGTATATAAAATGTCTGTATTTTAGTTTATATTTTGGAAATAAATATATAATAGATTATAATGATGAGTAAGTGTACATATAAATCAATGAGTTTTATAAGTTAAACAGTCATGAATAAAGGACATTCATGTCATCGAAATTATCTAGGGTACAATCCTAACCTTAACCACTTAACTCTCCGTATCAGATATCTAAAAAAATTTATACCCTGATAATTGAATATAAGCAACCATCATCCTCACCAACCCTTATTTTATACAATTTTAACTATTTTATTAATATTTTATAATTTGTAAAATTATTTATTTATCCATTATGACGGAATTCTATTTTCTAAAACTGTCAGTTCTATTAATATTATATAGATATTTTTAAAGGTTTAGTGGAGATGTAAATCAAACATTAAAAAAGTTTCAATCTAATGAATATGTCCTGACCAATATATACTTTTAGTGGTTAATTCTAATCATTGTAAGTTCCATAATTATATGAAAAAATTATTGATTACACAACAACCCACTATTTCGAATAAAAATATCATATAAATATTACAGTTCATTCAATGTAAATATAGTTGCAATTTTATTAAAAAACAAGAACCAGGAGCGGTACCTGCAAGTAGCAAAACATTTTGTGTAGCAACAAAGAATGGCCATGTAAACTTTGGCCAATACTGAAATTTTGGAAATGCACCTAGAAATTCTTTTTTGTATGTGTATGGAAGGCCTAGTCTATTTGGGCTGAGTATAACTGGATTATGCATCCAAGGCCTAGTCCTGATTTGAAGTGAGTAAATCTCCCGTTGTAATTGGACACAGATTTTTTTTAGAAATCGAAACACTGGACCTATAATCATTGATATTTTTTATTCTTTTTAAAATAGCTTAGCCTTAATTTGCTTTTTTTATATAGATATAAAAGTAAAAATCTTACAAAATAATATGTAATCTTCTGTGTTGTCAACCCAAAGCATTATTCTCTCAGCCTACGCACATGTTTTGATTATACTCACTTCCAATGCAGTTCGGAGATCTAACCTCATTTTGGCATGGCTTCAACAGTTTTATAGGATTTAAGATTCAAAGGTCTAGTGTAAAAACAACGAGCCATTAATACCTACCATAGTTTTAGTTTGTTGGTTGGTTTTTTTTGTTTTTGTTTTGTTTTGTTTGTTTTTAATTATTTTTTTTTGGTTTGGTTTGTTTATTTTTGCTTTATTTTATTTTTTAAAAGGGAGAAGTGAAGTTAGATTGAATGTTAAAATATTATAGGGAATTATTGAATTATATAGAATATTGATATTTTTGTTTATATTTTGGAGTAAATATATAATGAATTATAATGTTGAGTAATCACATATTTAGATTAGTGAATTTTTTGGTTATGTAATCATGATTAATGGACATCCGTTCCGTAAAAATCACTTAAGACATGATATTGATATTAACTGCTTGATTCTCCATATCGAATATTTAAACTTATTTAAATCTTGATAAATAAATAGATATAAATAATCCTCATCTTCATGAATTAAACTACAACCCTTTTTATCTACTATATTTTTTATTCAATATAAAACTATCTTTTTTTAAGCAACAAATGAGTAAAGAAATCAACTTATATTTCTAATATATGCAGGGAAAATGCAACCACTGTGTATGGGTGTAAAGACCAATTCAAAGTTACGGTAAATATGAAGCAATGAAGTCGTGATAAATATGAAGCAATGGAAATCTTAGCTCCAGCATATGGTTATCACCTAAACCTGTATATAGTTATCTACAAATAAATATGGAAAAATAAAAGAGAAATAATAGTAGAGTCTAAATCAATTCATTAGTGAATTATTCATTTTCGTATGCTGTAATAGTTTCAGGGCAACATGGAAAGGATTAACAAATAAATATACCAAAACTTTTGCAGACGAAAGTTTTTAGAAATGCACAAAATAAATAAAATTCAATTTTTTCGTTAACAGAATTTTTGCAAACAAGAATTCTAGCAACCGGACAAGAAGTTAAGTTTTAATAAAGATGGATGAAATTTAGACCATTTTGTAGAGAAAAAGTTTAGAGGAAATCCCCATACTTGTTAGGTGCTCATGTTCTATGTACAAAATCCATTACTGGTTATAAATGAGTACTAAGCTTCCACTACACACAAACTTTTGAACCTTTATGGCATGGTTGATTTTGCACAAGAGTAAGTGCTGGAAATTGCTTTGATAAAAGTAAGAACAAAAGGAACCATGAGAACATAAATGTTAAAGCTTAACTGGCTTTTGCACTATTGAAAAAAATAAATAGTATAAATTAATATGTTGAAACTGGCTTTTGCACTATAGAAAAAAAAAAAAAAAACAATTTCTATCTTTGAAATGATGAAAACATTACCTGTAATCATGATAAAAATAACTTTTATCTTTGAAATGATGGAAACGGTTATAATCTCGTAAACTAATTCTTTATCAACAATCTTTCAGATGAACTCAAGAGTAGTGTGGAATTCACCACATTCATGAAAGGTTTTTAGGACCTGTAAATACATGTCCCTAAGAATATGCTTATAAGCCCAGAAGCAACATCGACCTTATTGTTTTTACGACAGAGGCAGTGTTCTTTCGAATTTTCTTCTATTTTGTGCAACCCAAAAGTTGCATTGGGCACATACCCAGCTATCTCAATCTATGCGGCAAACTATTCCAGCATTGGATGGATCTCTGCTTTCTGTGCGTGTGAAACTCTACCGATAAAATGTGTTCTATTTTTTATCTCAGTTCAGTGGATAAGTTTACTCAGCATTTACAAATCGATTAATTTTATTTGGATAATCAATCACAATTTTTTTAATATTTAATATTATTTAATATAAATTTTATGATTTATAAATAATATGAACCACATCAATTTATAAATGTTGATTAAGTTTAAATCATTTCAATTCTACCGGAATTATTTTTTAAGCTCTCTACCACTTCCAATCAATATCCCAATAGTCTGATAGAGTTTCCTCCCTACTTAGTTGGGCACCATGTCTCTTAAGACACTGCACGATTGCCATTAATACAGGCTTCCATAGGGCCTAACATTATATAACTTTAAATAAATTGCATTAAAAATTAAAAAAATTGAGCTAAGATATATTCTTAAAAACAATACATTGAAAGAAACAAAAGCATTGAACCATCCAATGCATCGTTTGGAAAAAACTGTAAAGTACACTTTATATGGGTAGCATGGAAATTAATAGAAAAATGATCTGAGATATATTTTTAAAATCAAATAAACGTTAAAAGAAACAAAAGTATTGAACCATTCAATATACTGTTTGGAAAAAACTGAAAAGTACACTTTATGTGAGTCGCATGGAAACTAATGAAGGTATACTTAGAAGCTCTCCTCGGAAAATATAAAGATGGTACCCAAAATCAATTTGAAACAATTATTATAAATTGGCTGATGACTTACCACCTTGAAAGGTTACATTTAAAACACAGACCAAAAAATCATATGATTATCCAACACCGGCTGAAAATACAGAGATGTGGACCATCTAAACAATGGATAATATACCTTCTATTAGACTCATTCAAACAAAACCTACCATGTAACCTGATCAAGCCATAAGTATAGAGCTTTTATGTGAAAAAAAATGAATGGTTGTCGCCAAAACAAAGCTGAAAGTACTAAAAATCAGGCAATTAAGCCACCTTGAAAACCTAAAACACACATTGAAAGAAAGAGATCATTAAAAAAATAAAAATAAATAGGCAGCTAGCTGAATATAATAAAAATCACACTATTAAACCACTTAAATCTTCCTTGAAATGACCTAGTTAGACATGGTCATACCTAGGTAAAACTTGTTCAAAGTATAATTTTGTGTCCAATTTTTACTAATTTGGAATTTATTATGTTTCAATAGTTTATAAGTCATAAATTTCCCACTTGAGTTGGTCTCATGAGTTAAAAGGGTCATTTGGCCACCATTTAGCTTAATTAAATGACTTTTGAGGAATTTCAAGCTAAAATATTTGTCACCAAGGTGGATGAGAAAGTGGATAAGGTTAAATGATTTCAATATCATGTTAGGTGATAGTTACAAGTTAGATTCATCATTCAAGTGGTAGTTTCCCCTACAACATAGGCCATTTCCAACACTTGTATAGACTTCTCAAGTTCCCTACAACTAAAAATGTGGTGGTATGATTATTTACCTCACTTTAGGACATTTAAATGTTTGCATTGAGAATATTAGATAAAATTTTTCATTTATAACTTCTTTTCCTTCTTTTTCCATTGGTAAGCCAAGGAAGGGCAAGTTCAAATACTAGGAGTAATGCTTATATAGTTGGATATTAGTATTATTTCACTTCACATCCATCATAATAACTCTCATATTTATGTCTAATCCTTCATGAACAATCAATTACACTCTAGGTAGCTTTTAACAAAATTACATCCAAGAGGGGTATAAGTTTGCATTTGCTTCTTATTTTCAAGAATACATGGAGATATTTAGAATTGATAAAGTGTTTTCAGGTGTTAATAAATTCCTATATATGGTTTTTTCATCATCCAACACCTTATTTCTTAATGTCCTCAAAAGGGTTTTCCCAATTGTGCTTATTTCTCAAAGTTGATAGTCATGGGTGTAGAACCTGAGTTTTCTCAACGTGGAAGGAGATCCATAAAGTGTTTAATGATCTTTAATTCATGTTTTCAAATTTATTTCATTTAATTTCCATTTTAATATATCAAATTAGTACTCCTTCAAAGCTAAAATTTCCTAATTTCCTTCATTCACTTCCTTTGTCATTCACAGTCAGCTTATGCTGAAGTTCAAGATGTTTTACAGAGGTGTGAGTCATGAAGTACGTGGTATAATTAATATTTGAGTCCTAACCTTCCCCAATTGTCTTATATTTCATGTTATTAAGGTTTAGAGGCTACAAGGTAAGGTTTACACTACTAAGAGTGAGTTGACCGTATTGGGTTCTAAGTGCCCAAATGGACCCAATAGATATCCTTGAGGTTTTGTGAAATAACACTTTCCATAATATAATGGATTCCCATTGGTATTATTTATTTCATCTAATATCCCTATCTACCTAAAACAACGATGCAAATTTTTAAGAGCAAAGCAAGAGTAAAGGATGAGTAATTGATATTTCAATGTTGGTAAAAAATCATTGAAAATAGACAGTGACATCTATAGGGTGTGCATAAAAAATGAATTTGCACTTAAATTTGGTAATTAATTAACTATGTTATCAAAAGGGAATCATTCAAACTAGTCCAAATGACATTATTGATCTAAGGTGAGTAAGAGAAGGTGAATTTGATGTCTTGACCTCTAAAACACTCTTCCCTATCTTTATAGGGGACTAAGAAATCCTATGATACCATTTGATTTTATACAATGCATTAATGGAACAAAATTGAAAACTATAAACTATTTTTGATGAACATATATAATATATCCAAAATTGAAGTTGTTGGTGTTCAAAATAAAGCATTCAACTATTTTCAACACATATGTTCAAGATGTGCTCTTAAAAATTGAAAAATAAACATAACTTATAAATACATCAAGTATAATAAAAGAATGTTTTGAAAGATTATGGATTTTAGTGTATTATATAAATGTATTAATTTTAAAGTAAACCTCCATCAACATGGATGATCACCATAAATTAAAATTACTATGTAGGGTAAAGGGGTGTGTGTGTGTGTGTGTGTGTGTGTGTGTGTGTGTGTGTGTGTGTGTGTGTGTGTGTGTGTGTGTGTGTGTGTGTGTGTGTGTGTGTGTGTGTAGGTGTAAAAACATGGGTCCATACAAAAACATAAAAATATGTTATTAAATTGGATCCTTAGCACAATACAAGTCCATTGTTAATGGATTCTACCACTACTAATTTAGAATAATTATATGTATACATAAAGAAACCTTAACCATATAATCATGTTGATGAATTTAGAAATAAGGATCAGTTCTAAAAAGAGGAAGAGGAAGATGAGTGGAAAAATGTATGAAAGGAAAATGAATTTTCATTTTCTTGGAAGAATCTCACATAGTTTTTTAGATATCTCAATGTCAACCAAGAATTAGAGTTTACCATAATATGCATTCAATGGCTACAATACTTACATAAGGTCTAAGTGAGGGAGTATATTCAGATTTTTATGAGAATAATCCAAAGTATATCACTATGGAGTAGTTTTCCATTTAACCAAATTAAAGTTAGAAACAAAATACATTTTCCAATATCCTTTATTATGGATACATATTCATTATTCATAAAATTTTAAACTTGGTGTAATTTTTCAATAATGAGACATATAATTGGTGCATTTATAGCATAGTAATGATTTATTCAAAATAAAGCTTAAAATTTGTACAATTCAAAATAGATAATTAAACAAAGTAGATTGGTTGCATTCATTATTGTACTATAACCTACAAAGGACTCAAATGAAAAACTAGATTTAATAGAATTGAAGCAAGGTCTAAAGGAATCTCTAGAGACTAAAAACAAAGGATTTGATATATGATTTACATTTGAGTATTATATCATTAACTTTACTAAAAGACAACATGATATCACAACTCCTTCAGCGAGATCCATATTTTGAGTAAATTAAGAAATGTTATTTCTTGAATAATTTTGATGATGAGTTGCCAATTGATAGTAGAGAGTGTTCTTAAATTTTTTTAGAGATAGTATCAAATATATTGCAAATGAGGTTTGATATTTAGAACATGAATTTGCATGGTAGATCTAAGAAAAGAATACTTTGAATATTTCAGTAAGATGGGATGATTACACAAAGCAAAATATCATTTTATCATTAAGGAATGGATGTATTTCATAATTATGCACCTTGATTGATGGTCAAGGTTTAGATGGGTTATAGAGAATAAATTGTATTTTAATTATTAAATCAATGTGTATTTTCTATTAAAAATAAGGTATGACTCTATATATTTACAATTGAATCCAATAAACAGTAATACACAAAAAATTCATAAGGTAAGAAAACCATAAAAATAAATAAATGGTACTCATTTTTGGTTAATAATGAATGTAGTAAACTAGCCTAGGCAAATTTAGTTGGTTTATGGGCATTCAATGGGTCCTCCATCAAATGTTGTGCAATTTTATATTTTCTCAATGTATGAAAATAGAAAATGTTGTAGAAAACATGAAATGAAAATCTAGTTGTTTTCCACCAATGGAATTACAATAGTTTCATTGTTTAATAGCTCAAAAATGAACAATTTCATTTGTTTAATTATTTAATGGCATGATGGCAATGGAAAAATTTAATGCGTGATTGACATATAAAAACATAAGGAATGGAAGAGGGAAGGTTTCAAATGGAAAGATCATAGAAACATTATTTTTCCAAAAGAGTTATTTGTGAATATATGGAAAATGAAAGCATCAAATCTTTCATAATAGAGAAAAAATAACTTGAATTTGATAATAATTTTGGGTCCTACCTACCATGAATGACTAAAACTTAAACACATTGGATGGCTAGTGGGCTCTTGAATAATCATTACTAGAAAACATAGATGAACAAAATTTAACTTTAATTTAAAATGAATTAAATATAAATGAAGATGGTATGTGGCCACAAAAAATACGGAGAGAAAGTGAGAGTGATGTATAATTAGTTTTAGGATTTTTTTTTTACTTTTATGGCACTTGTATCATATTATTGATACTTAGTATATTTAGGGAGAATTTTATATTATTTCATTGAGTATTTATTGCACTAAGTTTATTTGTTATTTTACTTATTGTGTGACATTTGTAATAACCCTAATTATTAATGTTTGCCACCTCTACAATTGCATCATTTGATGCATGTTTAACTTGTATAGTTGTGAATGACCATGGCACTAAATAAGGTAAGGAAGTTTGTTCTAAAGATATTCCATGAGATATTAATTCAATCTCAGAAACTTTGTTACCTAATATTGTGCATGATTTTTATGAATTTGACATAACTTGTATGTGCTTTAAATCTTTTACTTCTGTTGGTTATTTTGTGGGTTGAGTCATTTCTGAGAGCTTGCTCAAGCAGTGGGTTCTTCAAAAAGTCACTCATTTGGATGGGATGTTATTTGTATTGTTAGTGACATGCACCTTGATTTTTTTTCCATGATATTATACTCTTGAAATGTTTGAAATGTTATTTAACCAAACTATAGGTACATAGTAATGGATAGTTTCCGTAACTTTCATATTATTAAATTGGTGTGTTCAAAAGAGATCAAAATTTATAGTTTTCTTATTCAGTTTGTTGCTTGAATAATTTGGATAGATTCACTCTTTTAGGTGTCCAATCATGAGCCTAATCATGGAGGACTCATTTAGTTATGAAAACAAATTATTTAACAAAATATTGCTCCTTTAAGGTTTGACTTTACCCATCAAGTGGTGTGGAGCCTTTTTTATTTTGCCCAGCTTGGGTTGGCCAACATGTATAACTCCAATCACACCACTGAAAGAACTATGTTATAGAGATGGTTGAGACTTATTTCGAAAATCCCATTAGACTATCTATGATCATTTTAACATGGTGGAATCTAATGAAAATAAAAAAGGTTACCTTCCTATGTGATGGTGTGTTAAAGAGTGACAAACCTGAATCTAAATGCATAATAATCTTGGTCTCTACTATCTGAATCAACACCAGATAAGAGACTCTATTTCACCTTGGTTCACTTGGTCTAATTTTTTCCAAGGTCAAGACAAAGTGGGTAAAATTTTGGATTGATATTTACTCATGGAGCAAGACCTATTCTCCTTCTATAATTCCACTAATTTCCCATTAA
The DNA here is from genome assembly GCA_037957365.1 of Torreya grandis. NCBI lineage: Eukaryota > Viridiplantae > Streptophyta > Pinopsida > Cupressales > Taxaceae > Torreya > Torreya grandis. The sequence goes on from JARHVA010000450.1 coordinate 4,253,198, forward strand.
ATATAATAGATGATTGTACTATTTAAATTAGTCAACCTATTAAATTATGTATTGAACGGTGTTCCCTTCAAATTAAATCAACCAAATATTAGTTGTATCTCAATAACTCTCATCTCAAGCAAGAGATAACTATGTGCCACATTACACTAATATGGAAACTGGTTCCTAGACCATTAAGAGACATATAATGGATTGATTGGTGGGTCAATGCCATTAATGTTGACCAAATTTGACTTCTAGTCAAATGGGGTAAACTCATATCATTTTTAACTTTTTAAATAAGTCTCCCATGTGTCTTATAGGGTGTCATGTTAGTCTATTATCTCAATTAACATTCCCGTAGTCTTTGTTGAAGCTCATCTTCCTTGAAATGGCCTAGTCAAACATGGTCGAACCTAGGTCAAACTTGGTCAAAGGATAATTATATGTCCAATTTGTCCTATGATGGAATTTATTATGTTTCAATGGTTCGAAAGTCATAAATTTCCCACATGACTAGGTCTCATGAGCTAAAATGGTCATTTGGCCACCTTGTAGCTTAATTAAATGACTTTTATGTACTTTCAAGCTAAGATATTTGTCAAAAATGTGGATAAGAACATGGAGAAGGTAAAATTATGTAATTATTATGTTAGGTGGTAGTTACATGTTAGTTTTATCAGTCAAGTGGTAGTTTTCCCTAAAACATAGGCCATTTCTAACACTTGTATGAACTTCTCAAGTTCACTGTAGATAAAAATGTGGTGGTGTGACTTTTAACCTCCACATAGGTAATTTACATGTTTTTATTGATAATATTTAATAAAATAAATTATTTCTCACTTCTTTTCATTATTTTTCCATTGGTAAGCTAAAGAAGGGCAAGTTCAAACACTCACTATGAAAGCTACAAGTGGAGTTAGGAAGAATGATTACATGGGTAGATATTAATCTTAGTGATCTTCAAATATATAATAATAAATATCATATCTGTGTCTCCTCCTTCATTAACAATCAATTACACTCTAGGCATCTTTTTATGAAATTGCATCCAAGAGGGGTATAAGTTTGCATATGTTTCCTATTTTCAGGAATCCATGGAGTTGTGTGGATTTGATAAAGTGTTTTAAGGTGTGAATAAGGTCATATATGTGGTTTTTTAATAATCCAAAATAGTCTCTATTATTTTCTTGAAAAGGGTTTTCTCAATTGTGCTTATATATCAAAGTTTGTAGTCATGGGTGCAAAAGTTGAGTTTTTTCTACATAGGAGGAGCTTCATGAAGTGTTGAATGATATTTAATTCATATTTTTAAATTTATTTCATTTAATTTACAATTTAATATATCAAATTAGTACTCATTCAAATCTAAAATTGTCTAATTTCCTTGATTCACTACCTTTGTCATTCATAGTCAGCTTATGCTTGAGTTCAAGAAGTTATACATAGGTGTGAGTCATGGAGTACATGATAGAATTAATTTTTGAGTAATAGCATTCCCCAAATGTCTTATATTTCATGTTATGAATGTTTATAGGATACAAGGCAAGGTTTCCACTTCAAATAGTGAGTTGACTATATTGGGTTCTTAATCTCCAAATAGACCAGACAGAGATCCTTGAGGTTTTGTGAAATAAAATTTGACATGATATTAGTTCTTCCCAAGAGTCTTATTTATTTAATATAATATCCATATCCACATAAAACAAAACCATGTAAATTTTCAAGAGCAACGGAAGAGTAAATGATGACTAATTGAGGTTTCAAAGTTGGCAGAAAATCACTAAAAATAGACAGTGACATCTATGGGGTGTGGATAAAAAATGACTTTGCACTTCAATTTGGGAAGTACATAACTATGATATCAAAATTGAATCATTAAAACTATTCCAAATTAAAATATTGAGCTAATGTGACTAAGATAAGGTGATTTTTATGTCTTGACCTCAAAAACACTCTTCCCTATCCCTATAGGGGACTGAGAATAGCCTTCTACAATAGGCATTAACAAAAATTCATCTCTTTTGGGATAAAAAAAACTATTTGAAAGGTTTGAGATGAAGTTGAATATTTTATGTAAACTATACCTAATGTGTAATTTATTCTTAAAAATCACATGACCTAAGGGATTTCAATGTAACCTACATGTAGTCCTAGAATCCATAAAATACAGTCATGAAAGGTATGCTGACAGTAAGTTGAAGGTTGGGTTATCCTTGTATCAAATGAGGTTGTTTTGGCGGAGTTAGATTATATGAAGGAAATATTAACTCAATGTAATAAAGAGTAACATAAACACATCATACACTAGGCCTAAATCTTTCCAAAAAAGAAAACCACTAAATAGGGGCAGAGCTATGACTGGGGTAGTCAAGGTAGGGATATTCACCTTAAAGACCAAAGCAGGCTAATGATATGGTTTGAAGGCCTATAAGTAAAAAAAAAGAATTAATATGGTTTATTACCTAATAAAAATGGAGAGAAGGTCCAAAATCATCAAACAAATCTTCAGCCAAGACCTTCATGTAGGTGTATAGAATGTCTCAATTCTTAAGGAGCATGGCCTAATCCTGAGAGTAAGGCATGCATTAGTGCAAAAGGAGTGAGATTAACATTTTAAAATGGTATATTATCAGTAAAATGAGATTATAAACATAAAATTAGGTTTTTATGATGTCCAAAATACCAAACAAAGCTCAAGGATCATGTACAATGAGTCCTAAAACGAGGTTTCCCTTCATTACAATCATAGGCCTAGCTTAGGTTTCCCAAGCATAAGAGGTGTTTAAAAGGGAAATTGAAATATAAAATAGTTTAAATATATCATGTCAGGTATTATTTATATATAAATTCCAAAAAAAATATCAAATCAATCCATTTCTCTCTAAATCATAGTCCATCCCCTACCCACCCTCATAGTTTGTCTTCTTCAAAAGTCTGCCTAGCAAATTTAGAGAATTGGAGGCTCAAATTTAGGATTTGAGTGATAAAATTTTGTAAATATTAAAATTAATACATATAAAAAACTCTAAAATAATCATATTTTATGATAAAATAGGTAAATCCCTTTCTATTTTGTCTAAGAGCAGGGTCAGTTTTAGCATGCATGAAGATGACAATTTTGAGGAAAATGATGAAATGGTGAACCAAAAAGCAAAAAAATAACAAGTGATGATTGGATAATATTTAGGGGACATAAAAATACCTGAAAATAATTATATAATACTTCTAATAATATATAATTATCTAACCAAGAAGGGTTATAGTCATGTGTGAAGGAAACCCTTAGGCCTAAAATCCAAATTGAGGGCCAGGTGCATTTTTAACCTTGTCCATGATTTAAAATTGGCTTATTAATTATTTCATGGGTATATAAGATGTTTTTAAGCCATAAATATTTAGAGGAATCTATTTAAGGTCCAGGTTGAGTCTCAAATGGTAGGCAAACCTATTGGCAAGGTCTAGGCCTAAGGCCAAACAGGGGTAAGGCTTCATTTTTAGATCTTGAGGATTTATTATAATGATGGGAACATGTTTTTGGGGTGTGCATATAGGTTTTTGAACCAATTTTTAGGATAACTCATCAATAATCTAATTCTTCACTTGAAATCTCCCAAACACTCACATAATGCACAAAATGGCTCGAATGGTCAAGTTGAAATGTTCATAACTTTCATGATCTTATGTATGAGACCTGGAGACCATTAGGAAAGTTTGATAAAGTACCTAAGGAGATATATATAATTTTTATTAAATTATAATGTGTCATATTTATGAACAAAGGCTAAGAGGACTAATCACTCTAAAACCTTCTTAAACCCTATTTTTAGATCTGATGGTGAAAATGAGACTAAAATAACATCTATATGGATGACTTTGAGTATGAGTTATGAATATAATTTGTTGAAAAGTCTATGAGGATCACATCCATGGGATTAGATTGTATGAACTTGTATGTAGTAGGGCAAAATAGGGATTATTTTAACCATTTTTTTGTGTTGTACAGGAATGGTAAACTTTCAAGAGATTAAATCACTTATGGATGGAAGATTAGGAATTTTTATAAGTCCCCATGGTAATTAAATATGGTATCTCAACTCCTAAGTGTGCCTACCAGTTCTCTCTTTTCAGTCAGTCCAGTGAGCTAGCCAGGGAAGACTTAGATAAAATGGTGAATATTCATTTGGAGAGCCTTTTAAGGATTTTTTCTTGTAAATTATACAATGGACACTGGGGAAACATGTCATTCCTCTTTTTTTATGGATAAAATTGTAGGTTTCAATTGTTCTTGGTGCCAAGTGTGAGAGGTGAAGGGAAAAGAGCTATTTTGGGACTGCCAAGTATGATCATGTATGGCTAGAATGATAGGAAGGGTTGGGATCACCTCTAATGCATGTGAGGGCTTCTAAATAACCCATTAGATTAAGATTAATCATAAAACTTGATCAGTTGTATAATTAGTGTAGTTTTTGAAGGCTAATTATGAGGGGCAGTTTTTTATTCATAGAAAAGGAGTTTATTGATCATTTGTAAGACTTGGATGGTTGGATATGACACTTGTAGATATTTTTTATGTATGGATAACCACCTACATTTCTCTCATAAATTTATAAATACTCTTCAAATTGGTGACACATGTCAAAGTGACTCTTGGACTCCCCTTCTCTCTCTCTTTTCCCACATTTTCTATAAATTGAGCCTTCTTGGCTATTATATGGCATATCTCCACTTGGGTATGGAGAATGACTACCAAATTTCTTCCTTGAATGAATAATATAGATTTTTTTTACCTCATTCAAGAATTCTCTAAGTGTATGTGATGGTTGTAATCTTGTGAAAGTGTATCTTAGCTTACCTTCACACGTCAACTTTCTTACTACCTTGTGAGTTCAAAGACTTCTCTTTGTAGGTCATCAAGAAGTGTCAAATGGAGTTGTATGTGTATTGAATTGTTCATTCAATAGTGTGTCTTATAATTCCTATTTTCTAAGTCTTCCTTTCCTAAGCCAATTCCAAGACTCTATGTTGAAACATTGATGCAAGAGGGAACACTATCATTGGATGGAGTGTATGTTAGGATTCTCTTGGATCAAAGTGCATGTCAAAAAGTATGAGTAGAGGAAACATTTGGTGTATCATCTCCCATAGATTAGGTTACTTTTATTCATCCTTAACCTTTTCATCCCACCAAGTATTAGTAGTAGGATATGTGTGTTAGTGATGCATCAAGGAGAGCTAGCTCCTAACCTAGAGATCCACCTCCTAATAGGGATACCCACAGCCCTGAAGTGGTTCCATTATCTAACTTTAATGAGGATAATCTTGTCCCATCTCCTTGTTGGGTGCATGTTCAAGAGAAAATAGTTTGTGGCATGCCTAGTGCGACTCTTGATGCAAGAATTGGAAGATTTTTGGTGTTGTCCTTCAACACATCAAATTTGAGAGCCACTCTTCCAAACACCAATGGTGATTCTAAAGTTTAATAATCTAGTTTAGCATCCAAGTATTCCATTTTTAGGTTGTTTTTAATGTTCTTTATGTCTTGGTTTTCAAATGAAGGTTTCATGAATAATATTGATTTCTATTTTTCCCCTCTACAAGTTAGTGAAACATTACAAGCTTTTCCTCTTCCTCCTCAGTTTGAGCAAGTACTTGGACAACCTGGTGATGATCCTTATCAATCTTGTTTTGATCCTTATCTTGCCCAATATAACCTTAATTATCTCCAATATGACCTTATTCAGTCCTATAATCCTTCCTTTTCCTCCCCTCATAGGCATTATCAAGATGTTAGGTAGTCCTATGGGAATGGTTACCAAGAAATACCTTTCTACTAGCCCCAATATGAGCCCCACCCTTCATGTTTTAATTCATATCATCCTCAAGCATATTCCCATCATCCTTGTCAAATGGAAGAGGAATTTACCATAAAATATACACAAGGACATCATTGGTAAAGTGAGATTCTTACTCATGTAAATGTCATTCCTTACAATCAGCCCAAGAATTCACTCTCATATGAGCTGACTAGTGCTTTTCTCTTCAAGAAGCTCATTCAGAAGACCCCTCCTTTATCTCACACTCTATTTCTAATCCCCTCACGTTATAGTACCTTCCATACTCAATCTCCTTCACCCGAAATCCATAAACCTATCCATCAGGCTCCACTTCCTTCTTTCTCAAGGAGGAACCTATTTTGAAAGAGGCAAGTGAAGAAGAGAAAATACAATTTATGGTCGATCAAGAGGCTCTCACAAGTGACAATGAGGATGAGATCATCATAGATACCCCCTTTGAAGGCATCGTAAAAGATGGAGAACATAGTCAAATCATTTCGCAAGAAGGGACTATTCTAGGAGAGTTTTATGAGACTAAGGTTGAAGAAGTGTCTATTGAAGGTGGTATGGTTCAAGGAGAAGATATAAGTCACACCAACAAGTACATGTTCTAAGAATATGAAAATGAGATTGGCAAACTTAACTTGTAAACATTAGATGATGAAGAATGTAAGTTTGGTGAGCCCTCTTCCCCATTATTTGATGAACCTTCATTTTGATTTGATGAAGATAGTGACCAGGCTATGGGACCTGAGTTGAATGAGGTTTAAGAGCATGTTGTTAAGCAGCTAGAGACCATTATTTTTGAGAAAGAAGGAGAGAAATCAGGATGGTGTGATAGAGGCATTGGAGAGGGAGATTTTGAATAAGAAATTGATGATTTTTAGGATGACTTAGAATAATTTTATCTCAACTCAAACATCATACAAGCCACCTTTCCTCTAGAGAGTCATGATGAGGCTAGGAATCAGTTTGTGAAACTTCTTGTAGAGATAGAGAAAGATGAGTTGGTCCATGATACATACCAAGAGGGCTATGAGCCAAATGAGCATTATAATGATGAGATTTTAGCCTCTGATGCATTGATAGACTACACTAGAATGAAAGACCAGCATGAGAAATGCTTCAAAGAGCAAGATGAGAACATGTATGTTGGATACATGTTTGAACTTGATCCACTTGGATACATAAAAATCAAGGTGGCAATCAAAAAGGATGAGTCACCAAGCTCTTAATTCAACAAACCACTTGTTTGGCACCATGAGGTTTCTTGTCATGAAGGATACCTAAAAATATTCCCCTTTGATCTAGGAGGGGAAAAGCCATATCAGGTTAGGTGTACATATTAGTTTCCTTTTAGTTTTGTCTTATTTTCCCCTAAGTGCTTAGTAGCACAAGTGTGTTAGCTTTGGTCATTGTTATGTGTTATTCTTCCCCTTTGTGTGTTTTAAGGTAGTATTACTGTATTTTTGATATTTTAAAGGATTTTTACTAATTTTTACAAGTGTATTCTAACTCCCTTGCCTAATGGTAAGGATAAGGCTAGTAGTCCTTAACATAGGCAAGCATATTACCCTTAGGGGTTGTTAAATTGTTGACCAAATTTGACTTATAGTCAAATGGGGTCAACTCATATCATTTTTAAAAAATTTAATAATGTTCCCATGTGTCATATAGGGTGTCATGTTAGTCTATTATCTCACTTAGCCTTCCCCTAGTCTTTGTAGAAGCTCATCTTCCTTGAAATGGCCTAGTTAAACATGGTCAAACATGGGTCACACTTGGTAAAAGGATAATTTTTTGTCAAATATGTCCTAATATGTAATTTATTATGTTTCAATGGTTTATAAGTCATAAATTTCTCACTTGAGTTGGTCTCATGAGCTAAAAGGGTCATTTAGCCACCTTTTAGCTTAATTAAATGACTTTTGAGGACTTTCAATCTAAAATATTTGTCACCAAGGTGTATGAGAACATGGAGAATTTAAAATTATGTCAATATAGTGTTAGGTGATATGTAAAATTCAGGTTCATCAGTCAAGTGGTAGTTTTCCCTAAAACATAGGCCATTTCTAACACTTATATAGACTTCTCAAGTTCCTTGAAGCTAAGAACATGGTGGTGTGAATAGTAACATCCCCATATGTCATTTTAATATTTTTATTTATGATATTACATAAAAATATTTATTTATAACTTATTTTCCTTCTTTTTCCATTGGCAAGCCAAGGAAGGGCAAGTTCAAACACTCACTATGAAAGATACAAGTGGAGTTAGGAGGAATGATTATACAAGTGGATAGTAACCTGAGTTAAATTAACATCCATAATAATAAATCTCATATTTTTGGCTCCTCCTTCATGAAAAATCAATTACACTCTAGGTATCTTTTTATGAAATTACATCCAAGAGGGGTATAAGTTTGCATATGTTTCTTGGTTTCAAGAATCCATAGAGATATGAGGATTTAAAAGTGTTAATAAGGTCATATAAAATGTATATTAATCATCCAACACCTTCTTTATTAATTTCCTCAAAAGGTTTTCCCAATTGTGCTTATTTCTCAAAGTTGGCAGTCATGGGTGCAGAACTTGAGTTTTCTCAACATATGAGGAGATCCATGAAGTGTTTAGTGATCTTATATTCATTTTTTAAAATTTATTTCATTGAAATGACATTGTAATATATCAAATTAGTACTCTTTCAAAGCTAAAATTGACTAATTTCCTTGATTCATTGCCTTTGTCATTCACAGTCAGCTTCTGCTCAAGTTTAGGAAGTTGTACATAGGTGTGAGTCATGGAGTTCATGGTGGAATTAATTTTTGAGTCCTAACATTCCCCAAAAGTATTATATTTAATGTTATTAAGGTTTAGAGGATACAAGGCAAGGTTTCGACTTCAAAGAGTGAGTTGACTATATTGGGTTCTCAGTTCCCAAATGGACCAGACAAAGATCCTTGAGGTTTTATGAAACAACATTTGACATGATAGATTGGCTTCCCATTGGTCTTATTTATTTTATATAATATCCCTATACACCTATAACAACCATGCAAATTTTGAAGATCAAAGGAAGTGTAAAGGATGAGTAAATGAGGTTTCAAAGTTGGCAAAAAATCATTGAACATATATAGTGACATCTACAAGGTGTGGATAAAAAATGACTTTGCACATAAATTTTGGAATTCCTTAACTCTGATATCAAAATGAAATCATTGAAACTATTATAAATGACATTCTTGAGCTAATGTGACTAAGATAAGGTGAATTTGATGTCTTGAGCTTCAAAACACTCTTTCCCTCTCCATACAAGGGATTGAGAATAGCTATCTATAGAAGGCCTTAACAAAAATTCATCTCTTTTGGGATACCAACAAATATTTAAAAGGTTTGAGATGAATTTTAATATTTTAATAACACTATACCTAAGGTGGAATTGATTCTTGAAAATCACATGACCTAAGGGATTTCAAACTAACCTACAAGTAACCCTAAAATCCATAAAATACAGTCATGAAGGGTATGGTGACATTAAGTTGAAGGTTGCTTCTCCTTGTATAAAATGAGGTTGTATTGGTGGATTTATATTATATTAATGAAATATGACCTAAAGGGACTCAATATTAATGTAAACACATCATACACTATGCCTAAATCTTGACAAAAGAAAAACCACTAAATAGGGGTAGAGCCATCACTGGGACAATCAAGATATGGGTATTCTCCTTAAAGACCAAAGCATGGTAATGATATGGTTTGAAGGCCTATATGTAATGGAAAATATTTAATATGGTTTATGACCTAATAAACATGGAGAGAAGGTCCAAAATAATTAAAGAGAGATTCAACCAAGACCTACAAGCAAGTTTATAGAATGTCTTAGTCCTTAAAGAGCATGGCATAATCTTAAGAGTAAGGGATGCATTGGTGAAAAAGGAGTGATATTTACCTTTTAAAATGGTTTAGGACCACTAAAATGATCTTATAAACATAAAAATATGTTTTTATAGTGTCCATGAGACCAAAAAAAGCTGAAGGATCACATATAGCTAGGCCTAAAACAAGGTATCCCTTCTTTGCAGTCATAGGCATAGTTTAAGTTTCCAAAGCATAAGAGGTGTTTAAAAGGGGAAGTGAAATATAAAATGGTTGGAATACATAATTTAAGGTATTAATTATCTATAAATTTCACAAAAAATCTCAAATCAATCTATTTCTCTCTAAAGCATAGTCCATCCCATGCCCACCCTCATAGTTTGCCTTCTTCAAAAGTATGCCTATGAAATTTGGAGAATTGGAGGGTCAAATTGAGGAGTTGAGTGATAAACTTTGGTAAATATTACCATTAATAAATATTAAAACCTATACAACAATCATATTTTATGATACAATAGGGAAAGCCCTCTCTATTTTGTCTCAGATTAGGGTTAGTTTTAGCATGCACGAAGATGACAATTTAGAGGAAAATGATACAATGGTGAACCAAAAATTAAAAAAAAAACTCAAGAGATGATTGGATAAGCTGGAGGGAAAATTAAAATAACTTAAAAAATATTTATATTATCATTTTAATAAAATAATATGCACTAACCAAGAAGGGTTATAGTCATGTGTGAAGGAAACCCTTAGGGCTAAAAGCTAAATTGAGGGTCAGGTGCATTTTTGACCTTGTCCATGAATTTAAATTGGTTGATTCATGATTTAATGGGTATACCACATGTTTTAAATCTATAAGGAGTTAGATTAATCTATTTAGGGGATAGGTTGAGTCTCAAATGGTAGGCAAACCTATTGGCAAGGTATAGGCCTAAGGCCAAATAGGGGTAAGGTTTTATTTTTAGATCTTGAGGAGCTATTACAATGATTGGAAATGTTTGTGTGGTAAATATGCAGAATTTTTGAATTATTTATTTTACTATAATTCATCAGGAAGATAGTTCTTGGCTTGAAAGCTTCCAAACCCTCACAAAATGCACAAAATGGCTAGAATGGTCAAGTTGAATTGTTCATAACTTTCATGATCTTATGCATGGTACATGCAGGCATTTAGGAAAGTTTGAGAAGGTCCTTGAAGATCCCTAAATGGAATTTAGAGGAAATTATAATGTGCCATATTTATGAACAAAGGCTAAGAGGGTTAATCACTCTGAAACCCTCATAACCCCTATTTTTTGACCTGATGGTGAAAATGGGCCTAAACGTGCATCTAGATGGATAAATTTAACCATGAGTGATGAGAAGAATTTGTTTCCAAATCCATCAATATCATATTCATATGATCATATTATATGGACCTGTATAGAATATGGCAAAATAGGGCTTATTTTTACCATATTTTGTGTTGTGCAAGCATGGTGAACTTCCAAGAGACCAAATCATTTTTGGAGGGAAGATTAGGAATTTTTATAAGTCCCCATGGTAATTAAATTAGGTATCTCAACTCTCAAGTGTGCCTAATAGTTCTCTCTTGTCAATCAATCTAGTGAGTCAGCTAAGGAAGACTTAGAGAAAATGGTGAATCTTCATTTGGAGAGCCTTTTAAATCTTGTTTCTTTATAATTGATGACATAGACACTTGGGATGCATGTCATTCCTCTTTTTTTATGGATCATATTGTAGGTTTGAATAATTTTTGGTGCCAAGTGTGAGAAGTGAAGGGAAAAAAGTTATTTTGGGACTACCAAGTATGATCATGCATAACTAGAATGATAGGAAGGTTTAGGAGAATCTCCAATACATGTGAAGTCTTCTTAGTAAACCTTCCTACTCAGATTAATCATCAAAATTGATCAGTTACAGACTTAAGTAGCCAACATTTGATCCAAACACAAAAGATAAGAGGCAGATCATAATATCATATTTAGGGAGCTACTTTTTCTAATTTCTTTATCATATTTAGTGTTGTGTTTGTTTGTAGTACATCATTATAGTATCATGATTCATCCTCCTTTTAAAAGGATATCCCCACATTAATGTGATGGTGGTGAGAGATACACCCTGATTTTAATTTTAAAAAGGGTTAAAAAGGATATTCCTTTTGTCCAAGAGTGAGAAGCTTAAACTTAATAAGTGATCTGTGATGTGCATGGTACCCCTTAGAAGGGAAATATTATAGAGACAAAAATATTGATAATTTTTTTGGGTAGGATTTGGAATGCAGTACAATTTGTAGTGGCGAACACCTAAGGATATTAACTTGATGGGATTTTTCTCATTATGTTTGGGAATTTGTACAAGACTTATCTCCTCTACATAGATTTTGTATGTATAAGTTTGGATCGTATGATATCTAAATTGTAGCTCATGTTCTTCACTAGAACAGTCTTCTTGTCCCAAATCTTGGAAATACTAGGGTTTATAGTACCAAAATTAAGAGTAAGTTGGGATAATTTTAATCCACAATTTTCATCTTCAAAGCTTTCTTATGTTTAATGCATACCCATGTTACTAGCTCACATGGGAGTCCTTTCAAATTTGTTTATTGATTCAAATTAAATGATAATATGATGAAATGTATCTATCATTTAGCCTCCATTATAGATCAAAAATAATGTGATTCATATAAATTATCCTAGGACCTAGATGCATTTGTTTGTCCTTAATCATTTTAGAAGTGCACTATCCTTAAATCAAACAAGGTTTATGAAATGAGTATCTCAAAGTTTTGGATCAAAACCTTCAACCCATCATCTAGGTGGAAGGTTTTAACCCTTAACTTTGAGATGTTTGTTTCAATTTTTAGTACAATCTTTTAGAAGCCTTGTTTGATGTAGTTTGATTTGATTTGATGGACTGTGGAAGCTTATATTATTTTACTAATTATCCTTGTTTTTTGATATTGGTTTAAAAAACCCTTAGAATTAGTCTGTTGAGAACTTCCACAAAACTATGATTATATAATAATAATCATCATATATATATTTTTTAATATTCTATTTGGTGGGTGATTGTGATTTCTATCTGGCTATGAGAAAAAAAGTTTGGTATTGATATAGGGAATTATGTTTCTAGTAGTAATAGTTTTCAAAAGCTAGCATGCATATGTTATTATAGAATTAGCTCACTGTATGTTATGAATGAGATTTATTTTAGAAAATGATGTTCAATAAGTTCACCCTGTGATATGATTGAGATTTATTTTTTCAAAACAATGTTCAAGCAGATGCTTGACCATGGGAGACCAGAAAATTAGCATTGAAATTATTATACACTGAGTGCCCTATTTTTCTTGGTTTTTTTTTTTTTTTTTGCAAATCTTCAATTCGGTTCACATAAAGTTTCATCCAAACCAGCATGATTATGACTATGGTATCAAGGATCCTTCTAATCATAAGCATCTGCACCAAATTCTAAGATATTAACCTTGGTTCTTATTTATGATAGAATCTTATAATCTGGTTAAGCATTAAAATGCATTGACTTATTTTATATTTAAGTGGAAGAAATTATTATGGTTTATCCATATGAATTTCTAGTCTTGAGTATTATGTGAAATAAGGCTTCTATTTTTACAGTCAATTCCCATGGGCCACATTAGAAAAATTATCTTGATGAAAGAGCCAAAAAAGGTTAGAATGCCATAAGGGAATAAATTGGAAGACTCCAATAAAAGAGATAAGAACTACAATAATTTGAGTGAAGATACCCAACATTTGTTAGGCCCAAAAGAGAGTACTATAGTCAATGAGATCTTCAGCATGTGGTAGAATGGTTTGCTAACCATTGGGACCTTTGGGATTGACCAAATTGATCAGGGATATGACTGTGGCGATGAATCTTAGGATATCAAGGATATTTTGTTAAAGTAAATAGATGATGAAGAAGATCTTATAAATTTTGGGAGAAGAAAAAATGCAAAAAATGATTTTATAGCTATTGAGTAAACAACAAAAAATTGTATATGGCCACAAAAACATGAATTTTTTTAATTCATTAAATTTACTCAATACCACCAAAAAAACCACAAAGACTTTAAATTTTGTAAAAGAAAGAATAGTTTACATATGGTGGACTAGGCGACGTAGAGTTTTGTGGGGTCATAGAGATACCATTTTTAGAGGATACTTGCTACTTCACGAGGCATTGTCTTTCTCTATATTAATCCTTGCCTTTTAGCTAAACCACCATTGACCACTTCTATTTAACATATATAACCTTTACTGCTACATGGTCTATGTTTGAATGCCTTTTCCCTAATAATGACTTTAAATTATTTCCTGGTTGATCTCAATGTCTGTATTTAAACCCAAATAAATGTTTTAAGGCCCTACAATATAAATCTATGCTTAGTCAAAATGTTTAAAGGTACATGTTTAAAATTAAATTACAAACAAGGCAATAAATTTTGAATTACAAACACATGTATAGTATTAGTATATCCTACTATCTTTGAAAATGCTTGTAAACCCATCTCCAGTATCTTTTCCCCTTGCACTAAAACTAGAACAACTGATCTATCACTATAAAGTACAATATTCAAAAAGACACAGGTAAACACATAACTTAAAACTTGTATTAAAATCTCTTTGTGTTTGTAAGAGAGCTTCCATGCTAGAATTTTAGAGTTATGACCATGTTTAGGCTGCTTAGTAGAGATGAATGAATCAGAGGAGATGCTAGCAACCAACAACCTTGTAATATTCCCTACCATTGTGTGATAGTAGTGACCTCTTTCATCTGCCATGACTCCTTAATGATAGCCAAAAAAATGTGGATTATAATCAAGTAGGGTGCCATTTTTGTGGACACATTACCCATAGATTAATTGGCATCGCAAAGAATTTAGAGAGAAGGGGAAAACTACTAGCAGGTGGGCCACTCAGTAATTATGAATGTTATTCACCTTGATTGGCATTACTTTTATTGATGCAAAGATGTAAATAGCATTAAAAAATTCTAACCAATCAGTTTTCATGAATAATAATATTATATGTCACTACTTAAACATCGTACAACTTGTTTATGTTAAATAATTTCATATTTTTAACATGCAGATCTATATATTCTGAGTAGGCTAGAGAGGAAGGATTAATAATTAGTTAAAACAATTTGAAGGTAAAAGAGACCCTCTAGGACTAATAAGAGAGGAAGTGAAATTGATGTATAGTCAGTGTTAGGGTTTCTATATTATTATGGCACTTCTATTATATTTTTGTTCCTTAGTATATTTAGGTAATATTGTATTTTATTTTATTGATTATTTATTTTATTGAGTTGAGTTTTCATTCTACTTATTGGGTAACATTTTTAATAACCCCATATATTAATGGTCTCTACCTTTACACTTGCATCATTTGATGTATGTTTAATTGGTATAGTTGTGAATGATCATGACACTAAAGAAGGTAAAGAAGTTTGTTTTGAATATCTTTCATGAGATACTAGTTCTAAATCATAAACATTGTTACTTAATGTTATGCCTAAATTTCATGTATTTCACAAAGCTTGTAAATGGTTTGAATCTTTTACTCATATTGGTTATTTTGTATGTTGAGTCATCTCTGAGAGCTTGGTCAAGTAGTTGATTTTCCATAAAGTCACTCATTTGGATGGGGCATCGTTTGTATCTTTAGTGACATGCACCTTGACGTTTCTCCATGATAGTGTACTCTAGAAATGTTTCAAATATTATTGAACCAAAATATAGATACACAATCAGGGTCAGTTTCCATAACTTTCATAATATGAAATTATTGTGTTTGCAAGAGATTAAAATTTCTAGTTTTCTTCTTCAGTCTGTTTCTTGTCCAATTTGGCTAGGTTCACTATTTTATGTGTCCAATCATGATCCCAACCATGGAGGAGTGATTGAGCTATTAACACCATAGCTTTAAAAAAATATTATTTCTGGGGGGTCTAAATTTACCCATCAAGTGGTGAGGACCCTTTTTTATTTTGGTCAACTTGGCTTGGCCAACTTATATAATTCCAATCGCACCATTGAAAGACCCCTATTGTATAGATGGTTGAGACTTATTTCTCAAAGCTCACAAGATTATCTATGGTGATTTTAATATGGTAGAATCTAATGAAGATAAAGAAGTTTGTGTTTTTATGTGTTGGTGTGTTGGGGAGTGATAAATGTGGATTTATATGCATAATAGGCTTGACCTCTATTATCCCAATCACCACTAGAGAAGAGACTCTACTTCACCTTGGTTCACTTTGTCTAATTTTAAACAAGGTCAAGACAAAGTGGTTAAAAAGATAGATTGAGCTTTACTCATGGATCAAGACTTGTTCTCATTCTCAAATTCCACCAATGGCCCATTACCTATTATAGATTATTCCATTCTTTCAAACCATTAACATGTTAACTTATGTATTGAACTGTGTTCCCTTCAAATTAAATCAACCAAGACTTCGATATATCTCAATACTTCTCATCTCACGTAAGAGAGAACTATGTGCCACATCACACTAATATGAAACTTGGTTCCTAGACCCTCAAGAGACATATATTAGATTAATTGTTGGGTTGAGGCCATTAATTGGACTATCTTCTCTTTACATATGTATAATAATCAAACAACTATCTTTAGGCAGCATGATCAGGAAATGCCATACCATGAATTTGATAACATTTCAATGAACTTGAAAACGCACCATTTAGTGTTCATTTGAAATCTCAAGCTATTCAATGTAGACACAAGATCAAAATTATGGAATCCTACAAGGCCAAAAGAGCCCATCATATAGGTAAAACACATAGGTTAAGAGTAGGGGATATATATCATAAGGAATTATTTATGCTTATCTACTCCAGACAAGTTGTAGACATAATTAAATGCATTCAAGATGCTAATGCTAGGATTACCAAACTCTAAAACATCCTGTAATATTTTGTGTATCATTAATGATCTGTTGCAATTACTGCTCAACCTTCTTCCCCAACAAATGAAGAACACTTTTGCAATGTATTCAAGTTATCCCCTACAAATTTTCTAAACCATAGAGAATTATTTGTGATATACCTTTCAATTTGATTGATTTCAAGGAAGAAGCCATGAAGATGACAAAGCATTTGGCATTGACATTTCCCCTATAAATTTTATCAAGTCCTCTACGTCACTATTGGACCTAATATTTACAAAGTCTATTCTAAAGTTATTTTGTCCAACTCCTTGGGAGCCCTCATCAAACAGGGTAATATAAAATTCATCTTAAAGGTTGGTGATCTTGAGCTTATTACCAATTCGAGGTTGATAACCCTTCTAAATGTCTGCTATAAAATCATTGCTAAAGCCCTTGCGCTCAGGGTATGACATCTTCTTCTCCTCACTATTAGAAGTAGAAAAACATGACTTACCCAATGTGTGTATGTTCAAAATAATGTTATTATAGTTTGAGAATGTATCGAATGAGCCAAATTTTCTAATAAAAACTCCATCTTTGTAAATATTGATTGCGAGAAATCTTACGACAAGATTGAGTAGCCCTTCATTAGATCCATGGCAATGAATCCATCCATGTGTTAAATTTAAGTTATTTGGCATTCCTTTTACTTTTCAAGACTCTCCTTCTGAGTTTTGGTCACATATTGTTTAGAGGTTTCAGAAAAAAGATTGCCTATTGGCTCATCAAATCTCTTTCCTTCTCAAGGTAGTTCCAAATATGCTCCAAAGTGTTGGCTGCTACACACGTGTACTAGTCTTCTCATTGGGATCCTTTTAAAGCTACCTATGGTAAGTTGGAGAAGTTGCTAAGATAGTATCATTGGGTTAGTTCAAAAGGCCATATGGGTTTTCATAGGGCCTCCTAGGATTTCTATTGTAGGCCTAAATAAGTTGGAGGCCTTGTGCTCATTGACATCAAACTCCATGGATATACCCAAAGTGTTAAATGGATCATAAGAAGCTTAGAATGGGATGGATCTTGGAAGGTTCTCTTAAGACACTACGATACCCAAAGAACCCTACTTGGCAGGGAGGCATGAAAGGGTATTGATTTACAAAATCATTTTCTTTCTTATATGCCAGTTCAAATTAGTGGCACTTTTGTAGTTAAAAGTATATGGAAAGCATAAGAACTGCTCAAACCTAACCTCATCTGAATAAGACATGGTTTAATAAATAGAATTTCTCTTAATTCTCATTCTCTCTGGTGGTCTCCCATTCTTAATTTGCATAATGTCCCATTTGTCATTGTTCCTTGGATTAAGATTCTTAAAATTTTTAAAAAGGGAATCATGTCTATTGATAACATCTTTTTCAAGGTTTCTCAAATGTGACTCTCATGATATATTCTTAGCATTAAATACCATGTTTGTCGTTGTTGTCTCATAACCTTGATTTTTGTGTTTGTTAATTCTTATTTTTGTCACTTTTATATTAAACCGCATTTTTATTATGACTTTAATTACTTTAGAACGTTAATATTAATGTTGTTATGTAATTTTGTTCTCTCATACCTCTTTTTACATAATATGCATTATGGGATACAATTTCTTCGAGAATATATATTTTATAATCAATATTATACTATATTATTTTTATTAATAAAAATGTACTTTGAATCAAAATAAGGTATAGTTTTCTTTTTTTAAAGGTGCCATGTCATATGAAACACGTGCTGAAAGCACGATGACCAATGAACACAGCTATTGAAGATTGAGCGAATTGAATTTTAGCATTGGCTTTCCACATTTGAATTGACGAAAAACACGAAAAAAAATTATATGAAATAAATTATGGCTCTTTTAACGGGATTAACGGTTGATCTCACCGGCACCATAAGGTCTCCCTGAATGAATACAGATAAGTTTTACAAGAGCTTTCCTCGGAGCTTTTTCCGGTAATAGTATTTCACATGTAAAAGTTGACATATGCGACAAAAGGAGATCCATAGAATGGCGGATTCCGCGTCATTCCAACCTACCTCAATGCCTAAGGTAGTTTTTTCTTTCTCGTCTTCTTGTTGTTGGAGGTGGCATTATGTGCCATTTTCCCTTTATGTTGAATTTGGGACTACCAAACACTTATAGTCTCCAGAAGATATGATATCAGTAACCCGAACATGCATAAAGGCATTCAAGTTCGGTATTTCAAGATTTTCCGCCGGATCGGTAGAAAAATAGCTGAATATATTGGTTTCTTCTGTTACTTCAACAGTAGGTTGGCCATGGCATACCAAAAAAAAAGTATCGTACTACGTCCCACGTGATAACATGCACTTAATGCATTTTGTCAACTGGTGGGGCTCTGGTGGGGCTTAAGATTTTATATCTTTAGAAGCTGAATTTTCTATATAGGAAAGGCGAATGTCATGTCTTATTATACAATTAGAATCTTCCCTAAGGCAAAATAGCCACCAATGAAGTGTTACAGACATCGCTTCTTTTGTTTGCTATGTTTTTCTTCCACTTAGGAATGGCCAAGTCATTTGAATCTTCCCAAAATATCACGAACCTGGTAGCGGAACAAACTGGGTCTGGAGATGCTGTTAAACATCATGTTTAAAAGCCTGAGCTTGTTGTCGAAATGGTAGAAAGGTAACCATGTCGCCTTTCGTTTATATAAATTCTTTTTGAGATGAAATGGAGTTGTTAGGATGTTAGCATATCTTATGATATTCATAATCGTAAAGGTATTAAAATTAATATTGTAACTTCGAAAGTTTATCGGGTAAGATAAGTTATAGTAATTGTAGACTGGTACTGAGCAATTTAAGAGGTCACGTGCAGGAAGATTAATAATACGAGAAGGCAGGTGAGCCATTTGTCCTGTGGGACAGGCAACCCCATTGACGACTGCTGGCGTTGTGATCCCAACTGGGTTAACAACAGAAAGAGCCTTGCTGACTGTGCCATCGGATTCGGCAAAAAAGCCATTGGAGGTCAGAACGGCAGATTTTATATCGTTACCGATCCCAATGATGATGACCCCGTCAATCCCCGGCCCGGCACTCTGCGTCATGCTGTTATTCAAACTGAGCCTCTCTGGATTGTTTTCCAAAGAGATATGGTTATTCAGCTCAAGGAAGAACTTATCACGAACAACTACAAGACCATTGATGGCAGAGGAGCCAACGTTCACATATCAAATGGAGCGTGCATTACAATACAATATGTAACAAACATCATCATTCATGGAATTCATATCCACGACTGTAAACCGGCAGGAAATAGAAATGTGAGGAGTTCCCCCAGCCATGTTGGGCATAGAACTCGGAGTGATGGAGATGGGATTTCTATAATTGGAGGAAGTCCAATTTGGGTAGACCACTGCTCTTTGTCAAGCTGTCAAGATGGCCTGATCGATGTCATCCATGGATCAACTGATATCACTATTTCAAACAACTTTTTTACACACCATGACAAGGTGCTCAACTGTTTATTCCCTCTCCATAGATTAATTATTCTTATAGCAGAATAAAACCATGATTAAAGAGTTTTACTAAGTTCACGTTCATTGTTTTTGTAATATTGCAGGTGATGCTCCTAGGTCACAGCGATGACTATAAATAAGATGTTAATATGCAAGTAACAATTGCATTTAACCACTTTGGAGAATGGCTTGTTCAACGTATGCCAATGTATAAATAAAATCTGAGTTACTAATCTGTACTTCTTACATAAAGCTAAATAAACTTCTTGTTAGGGTTTATTCATTTGGTATTTAATAAGGATTAAAATATCATCTTAATGCAGATGTCGACATGGAAACTTTCATGTGGTAAACAATGATTACACCCACTGGGAGATGTAAGCCATTGGGGGAAGTGCAAATCCAACCATATACAGTCAAGGCAATAGATTCCTTGCCCCTAACAATCCATCTAGCAAGGAGGTATTAATGCTAGACCTATACCATTTATATATCTTTATTATAATGGGAATATAATATTTATATTAATATGAATAATGTGCAGGTGACAAAGCGGGAAGATACAGCAGACAGTGTGTGGAAGAATTGGAATTGGGGGTGACAAGGACACCTAATGTTAAACGGGGCCTTCTTCACTCCATCAGGCGCAGGAGCATCTTCAACATATGCAAAAGCATCTAGTGTGGCAGCAAGGCCTTCGACTGTTGTAGGGTTTATCACTTCAACTGCAGGTGTTCTCACCTGCAGAAAAGGTTCCCGATGTTAACCCGAAAACTCACATCATACAAGGCTTTGGAAGCGTTTAACTCTGTAATGAAGGCTCTGAATAAGCTATCTGTGTCTTTATCGAGAGAATAATCGTGTCTTAGTCTGGTTTTCTTGATAATAATTGGAGCGTTAAATGTATGTAGCGTTTTCTTAGCAGCAATTGAATCCTCACATCAGCACTTAGAGACCAGTCATTATAGATTGTCCATTACCGCCGTTCTACGTCCGACGTGATAACATGCACTTAATGCATTTTGTCATTTGGTGGGGCTCTAGTGGGGCTCAAGATTTTATATCTTTAGAGGCTGAATTTTCTATATAAGGAAGGCCAATGTCATGTCTTATTATACCATCAGAATCTTCCCTAAGGCAAAATGGCCAACAATCAAGTGTTACAGGCATCGCTTCTTTTGTTTGCTACGTTTTTCTTCCACTTAGGAATGGCCAAGTCATTTGAATCTTCCCAAAATATCACGAACCAGGTAGCGGAACAAACTGGGTCTGGAGATGCTGTTAAACATCATGTTGAAAAGCCTGAGCTTGTTGTCGAAATGGTAGAAAGGTAAGCATGTCGCCTTTCGTTTGTATAAATTCTTTTTGAGATGAAATGATGGAGTTGTTTGGATGTTAGCATATCTTATGATATTCATAATCGTAAAGGTATTAAAATTAATATTGTAACTTTGAAAGTTTATCGTTTAAGATAAGTTATAGTAATTGTAGACTGGTACTGAGCAATTTAAGAGGTCACGTGCAGGAAGATTAATAATTCGAGAAGGCAGCAGAGCTATTTGTCCTGTGGGACAGGCAACCCCATTGACGACTGCTGGCGTTGTGATCCCAACTGGGTTAACAACAGAAAGAGCCTTGCTGACTGTGCCATGTTAGAAACTGGAGATAGATAATTTCTACTGCTCACCTCCCCCTCATGCACGCCATGCACACAGTCTCCGCACCTCAGTTTGCATGATAGCAGTTCGTACAAGCAGTTAAAGATTCGTTCAGCCTTGTGTGCATGCAGAACAGCAGTCAAACATTTGTTTATTTTAAGTCTTAGCTCAGTTTAGTCTCAGTTAGCATGTTGAAGACTGGAGTTAATTTTAGTTAGTTATGCAGTCTATTTTCAGTTTGATAAGCTTAGAATCTCTATTTATGTAAGCCATGTTTCGCAGTTTTCAAGAACAAGATCAAGAAAGATCAAACAAGTTTAATAAAAATCTTGTTTTTATAATTGCCGTAGCAATCTGTTGAATGTTAGAATCAAGAGAGCATACAAAAACAAGAACTCAAACAAATAAATAAGAACTGAACACAATTGCTACAGTAATCTCTTGAAAGAAAAGATTTTATTGATCTTCAATTTTCCTTGCTTACAATGATGCGCCCTTAGGGTCTTTAAATAGATTTGAATCCAAACAATAATTAGAAAAACAAACTCAAGACTAATTTTAGTCTTTCCACGCAAACTAACTCTCTAACAAATTCTCAAACAGTTTAACTAACTGTTTGTTAACTAACTGAATGTAATCTAACTGATTGCTCAACTGTCAGTTTAATAACTGATTGCTTAACTATAGCTAACTGCTTGCATGTATGAGGAGTGGAGAAATTGACTCCAATTCAACTTGAGTCTCTAACACTCCCCCTTAATTTCTACCACTTACAATTTTAGCATTTACAATGCCTAAATTTTGTCTCAAATAATCAAAGGTCTCTTTTGCTAATGCCTTTGTAAATATATCTGCTAATTGATCTTCAGATTTGCAAAAGTCCAGATGGATTTCTCCATTGTTCACTAACTCTCTGATAAAGTGAAATCTTGTATCAATGTGCTTGCTCCTCTTGTGAAACACATGATTTTTTGATAAAGCAATTGCTAATTTGTTATCACAGAAGATTGGTGTTGACTCTTTCTATGCTTGTAATAAATCTTTCAATATTCTTTTCATCCAAGTTGCTTGACATGCTTCTGATGTGGCTGCAACATACTCTACTTCAGCTGATGAAAGTGTCACTATAGGTTGCTTTTTGGATGCCCATGTGACCACACCTATGCCTAAAAGAAAGACATATCCAGAAGTGCTCTTCCTATCATCGACGCTACCTGCAAAATCACTATCTGTAAAACCAATCAAACTAAAATTGTTAGTTGTAGAATATAAAACTCCATATTCTGTAGTTCCTGCCACATATCTCAATATCCTTTTTCCAACCTGCCAATGTGAGTCTTTCGGTGACTCCATGAATCTTGAGATTAAACTAACCCCATAACTGATATTTGGTCTAGTAGCTGTAAGATACATCAAACTACCAACTAGTCTTTTGAATGTTGTAGAATCAACATTAGACCCTTGGTCTTCTTTGCTAAGTTTAGTCCCTGTAGCAACTAGTGTAGGTGTTGGTTTACAATTTAGCATCTTAAATCTCCTTAACACATCCTTTGCATATTTAGTTTGACAGATAAATATTCTTTTTTTTTATTATACAACTTTTATACCCAAAAAATACTTCATCAATCTCAAATCTGTCATTTCAAATTCTTTCTTCATTGCTGATTTAAAAGTGTCTACAGACAAATTTCTAATAAAAATTAAATCATCAACATATAAACACACAATCAAAATCTGACCTTCTTTCTTGATTTTTATGTACAAAGTAGACTCACTATCACTTCTGCTGAATCCATTGTTTATCATATAAGAATCAATCCTACTATACCATGCTCTTGGAGCTTGCTTGAGACCATAAAGAGCCTTCTTCAATCTGTAAACTTTTTCTTCATGTCCTTGTATTTCATCACCTGTGGGCTATTTCACATATACTTCTTCATCTAGAAATCCATTCAAGAAAGCTGATTTTACATCCATTTGATATACATACCAATTATTTTGAGCAACTATTGATAATACCATTCTAATAGTATCCAATCTAGCAACTAGAGCAAATGTTTCATTATAATCAACTCCATGTTCTTGTGCAAAACTTTTTTCTACTAACCTTGCCTTGTGCTTTTCAACATTTCCATCTGCATCAAATTTAGTCTTATAAACCCATTTGACTCCAATACAATCCTTACCTTCAGGTAAAATAGTTAGATCCCATGTTTGATTTCTTTCAATAGCATTCAACTCTTCATCCATTACTTTTAGCCAATGTTCCTCATTAACTGCTTCTTCATAATACATAGGGTCATGAGTGAAAAGAGCAAAATTTGAAATCAAATCTAATTTTTCTTCTTCTTGATTATAAATCTCACTCAAACTTCTCATTTTTTTACCTTTAAATCTTGATCTTAAAGTAGCAAGAGTTGGATTTGATTCATCACTTGTGAATTTGGAGTAGGGTGACATGCATGACTAGATAATTCACCTTGTTCACACCTTCTAGGTGTTCTTATTGGAGTGCTTGTGCCTGCTTGTGGAGAGGATTGTTCTACTTGCAAATTTTGTTCTTTAGAAACTTCTTCATCCTGTGGAATTAGTGCTCCAACTGTGATGGTGCTACCATCCCATACTTCTGCTTCCTTAAATTCAACATCTCTGCTAATAATCACTTGCTTTGAAATAGGGTTATATAACTTATAAGCCTTTGACTCTTCACTATAGCCAATAAAAATGCATTTCTCACCTCTATCATCAAGCTTTCTTCTCAACTTAGATGGTATAAGAGAATATGCAACACAACCAAAATTTTTGAAATGAAATACACTATATTTCTTACCACTCCATGCTTCTTGTGGAATTTGATCTTTGACACTCTTTGTTGGGCTTCTATTCAGAATATACACTGCACATGCTGCTACTTCTGCCCAATATTCATTTGACAAGTGTTTGGCTTTTAACATGCTTCTTGCCATCTCCATGATTGTTCTATTCTTTCTTTCTGCTACACCATTCTGCTGTGGTGTGTACCTTGTAGTCAATTGCCTTTTGATTCCATGATATCTACAAAAATCTTAAAATTGATTAAACATATATTCACCTTCTCTATCTGATCTAAGTACCTTCATATAATGGTCACTCTATTTTTCAACCATTGCCTTGAATTCTTTAAACTTTCTAAAGGCTTCAGACTTATTTTTGAGAAAGTATATCCAATTCTTTCTACTAAAGTCATCAATGAAGGTTAGAAAATAAGTACTACCTCCAAATGATGGAGTTTGCATTGGTCACATAAATCACTATGGACTAACTCCAATATTACCTTAGCTCTATATGAGGCTCCTACTGGAAAGCTCTCTCTAAGCTATTTTGCCAGAATACAATTGTCACATGAACTTCTTGGATGTTCTATTGGTGGTAAACCCTTTGCCATATTTTTCTTCTATAACAAATTTAAACCTCCAAAATGTAAATGTCCATACCTTAAGTGCCATAGCCATGATTGGTCTAGTTGTATGGATTTGAAGTGGGCTTCCTCTTCTCCTTGTATGCACTGAATATGAAGTGGGAACATCTGATTCTTGATCATCTCCACTTTACCTATCAACCTGTCACTTGGAAACTTGTCCAATATTGTGCAAACATTATCCATAAAAGATATTTTTTAACCTTTCTGTACTAACTGACCAACACTCAAAAGATTATGTTATAGTCTAGGTATAAAATAAACAACAGGTATAAACCTTCTTTCACCATTCTTGGCCAAAACATTTATGACACTTTTACCCATGACATCTACTTGATATCATTTCCTAATTTCACTTCTGATTTTACAGAATCATTAAGACTAGCAAAAGTTCTTTATTCCCTGTCATATGATTATTACATCCATTGTCTAAAAACCAAATATCTCTAGCTTTTTCTTGAGTAACATTGCAAGTAAGAAATTAGCTTCCAGGATTAGAACTGGATTCACCTAGATTAGAACTCGATTCACCTGTGTAATTAGCATTCTGCTTGTACACATATCCTTGTTTACTTCTGCAGTCACTTACATAATGACCATATTTCTTGCAATAATAATATTGAACATTAGATTTATCAAACCTCTATGAACCTTGTTGGAAGTGATTGTTGCCACGTCCTCTACTACTGTAGTTTTGATTACTGTGTTCACCTTCATCTGAATTGTTCCTTCCATATCAATTTCTGCCTCTTTCTCTGAAGTTTAACCTGGCTCTTCCTCTTCCTCTGCCAAATGATACCTGTGACTTGAAAGCATTCTCAAGAGAAGTATTATTCCTATTCATTCTGGATTCATGTGTTAACAAAGAACCCATTAATTCATCTACAGATAACTGTTCCAAATCCTTGGTTTTCTCAATAGCTACAACTATTGCATCAAATTTACTAGGTAAACATTTGAGTATTTTTTCTATAATCTTCTGATCCATCATAGTTTCTCCATTAGATCTAATTTGATTCACTATATTCAAAACTTGACCCATAAACTAGTCTATTGAATCGGAATCATTCATTTACAAATTTTCAAAAGTTCTCCTAAGAGATTGCAATTTAGCAATTTTTACCTTTGTATTACCTCTATAGGTAGTCTCCAAGATTTTCCATGCCTCTCTGGATCTTGTTGCTGCTGCAACTCTAGAAAAATGGATTCATCCAATACCTGTTGGATGAGAAATAAAGCTTTTGGATCTTTTTTCTTGTTCTCTTTAAGCTCGTCTTTTTGTGCTCAATTTAATGCCAGATGGGCTACCTCATCCTACGGTTTTACAAAACCACTCTCTACCAGATCCCAAACATCTTGTGAGAAAAATAAAGTTCTCATCTTAATTGCCCAGAAATCATAGTTCTTACCATTGAAAATAGAAATTTGAGGCTATGAAACACTGTTGTTCACTACCATGTCTCACACTGAGATGGATTTTTGGTTGTTGTTTCTGAACACATAGTTGTTAACGTCAGTTACACTTCCGTGATCAATCGGATAATACTGCCGATGTCGGTTTACTCTGTCGATGTCGGTCTTAGAGTCAGCCGACATCTATTACACGGCTGATGTCAGTTGTTGCGCTGCCTGCTAGCAGTTCTTACACTTTTCTTTCACGCATTGGACTGCGACTGCTTCACTCTCTTTTCTTCTTGTCACCTCCCTACTGGATGCTTTTCTAACCAAGCTTTGATACCAGTTTGTTAGAATCAAGAGAGCATACAAAAATAAGAACTCAAACAAATAAATAAATAAGAACTAAACATAATTGCTACAGCAATCTCTTGAAAGAAATTTTTTTGTTGATCTTCAATTTTCCTTGCTTACAATGATGCGCCCTTAGGGTCTTTAAATAGATTTAAATCCAAACAATACTTAGAAAAACAAACTTAAGACTAATTTTAGTCTTTCCATGCAAACTAACTCTCTAACAAATTCTCAAATAGTTTATCTAACTATTTGTTAACTAACTAAATGTAATCTAACTAATTGCTCAATTGTCAGTTTTCTAACTGATTGCTTAAATGTAGCTAACTACTTGCATGCATGAGGAGTGGAGAAATTAACTCCAATTCAACTTGAGTCTCTAACATTGAAGTCTATTTTTTATTTTCTTATTCTTTATGCTCTATTTAATCTCACAAATTGGCATCAAAGCCTTGTTGTGGCAGAAGTGTAGGGGAGCCATGGGAAAGGAGAACACAATCAGATTTGAGAGAGTGCATAGCAAAAGTCTAAGGAGAAGCGCACGTGTTACCGTGCGGATCGACGCAGTAGAGCACAATCATATTAAGACTAGCATAGCAGTCAAAGAATAGAAAATTAGTGAAGAAGATAAGTGCCTATCATGTAGATTTGGCAAGTTACAGCCAGTAAGTAGCCAACGTTGGCAGCATAGAGGAGTGATGCCAAAACCAAGAAGATCAGAGGAAATAACTTTTGTCAAAAAAAGGCACAGTCAGCTTTTAAAAAAAAGCACAGCAGCCAATCTAGCTGAAGATTCATCCCAGCAAACATAACAGCCAACAGATAAGACAAAATTAGATCATTATTTTTTGTGAAGCGGTAACATTTCATTTTATGTTAAAGTCTTTTATATTGCTAAGGAATTTATTTGCAAGCAGAATAGCACTGGAGCGCATATCTGAGTATTGAAAAAGTGTAGCCACTATTGATTTAGTCGCTTCAGTGAAAGACATGGCAACGAATAACAGTATTTCTCAACCTCAAATTCTCATTTTTAATGGTAATAATTATGATTTTTGGGTAATTAAGATGAGAACTTTATTTTTCTTACAAGATGTTTGGGATTTGGTAGAGAGTGGTTTTGTAGAACCGCGGGATGAGGCTGCCCATCTGGCATTAACTTGAGCACAAAAAGAAGATCTTAAAGAGAACAGGAAAAAAGATGCAAAAGCTTTATTTCTAATCGAACAGGCATTGGATGAATCTATTTTTTCTAGAGTTGCAGCAGCAATGAGATCCAGATCGGCATGAAAAATCTTGAAGACTGCCTATAAAGTAATACAAAGGTAAAAATTGCTAAATTGCAATCTCTTAGGAGAAGTTTTGAAAATTTGTAAATGAATGATTCAGATTCAATACACTAGTTTATGGGTCAAGTGTTGAATATAGTGAATCAAATTAGATCTAATGAAAAAACAATCATGGATCAGAAGATCATAGAAAAAATACTCAAGAGTTTACCCAGTAAATTTGATGCAATAGTTGTAGCTATTGAAAAAACCAAGGATTTGGAATAGTTATCTATAGATGAATTAATGGGTTCTTTGTTAACACATGAATCTAGAATGAATAGGAATAACAACACTTCTCTTGAGAATGCTTTCAAGTCATAGGTATCATTTGGCAGAGGAAGAGGAAGAGGAAGGTCAAACATCAGAGGAAGAGGCAAAACTGGAAGGAACAATCCAGATCAAGGTGAAAATAGTAATCACAACTACAGCAATAGAGGACATGGCAACAATCACTTCTAGCAAAGTTCAAAGAGGTTTGATAAATTTAATATTCAATGTTATTACTGTAAAAAATATGGACATTATGCAAGTGACTACAGTAGGAAATAAGGATATGTGGACAAGTAGAATGCTAATTACACAAATGAATCTAGTTCTAATGCAGGAGAATCTAGTTTTAATTCTGGAAGCTTATTTCTCACTTGTCATGTTACTCAAAAAAAAACTAGATATATTTGGTTTTTAGATAGTGGATGCAGTAATCATATGACAGGGAATAAAGAATTCTTTGCTAGTCTTGATGATTCTATAAAATCTGAAGTTAAATTAGGAAATGATTTCAAAGTGGATGTAATGCGTAAAGGAATAATAAATGTTTTGGCAAAAAATGGTCAAAGAAGGTTTATACTTGATGTTTATTTTGTACCTAGACTAAAGTATAATCTTATGAGTATTGGACAGTTAGTACAGAAAGGTTATAGATTATCTTTTATGGATAATGTTTGCACAATACTGGACAAGTTTCCAAGTGACAGGTTGATAGAAAAAGTGGAGATGACCAAGAATTGGATGTTCCCTCTTTGAATTCAGTGCATCCAAGGAGAAGAGGAAGCCCACTTCAAAACCATGCATCTAGACCAATCATGGCTATGGCACTTAAGGTATGGACACTTACATTTTGGAGGTTTGAATTTATTACAGAAGAAAAATATGGTGAAGGGATTACCACCAATAGGACAGCCAGAAAGTACATGTGAAAGTTGTATTCTGGCAAAATAGTATAGAGAGAGCTTTCCAGTTGGAGCCTCATATAGAGCAAAGATATTATTGGAGCTAGTCCATAGTGATTTATGTGGACCAATGCAAATTTCGTCATTTGGAGGTAGTACTTATTTTCTAACTTTCATTGATGACTTTAGTAGAAAGACATGGATTTATTTTATAAAAAATAAGTCTGAAGCCTTTGGAAAGTTTAAAGAATTCAAGGCAATGGTTGAAAAGCAGAGTGGCTGTTATATCAAGGTATTTAGATCAGATAGAAGAGGTGAATATATGTCTAATGAATTTCAAGATTTTTGCAGATATCATGGCATTAAAAGGCAATTGACTACAAAGTACACACCACAGCAGAATGGTGTAGCAGAAAGAATGAATAAAACAATCATGGAGATGGCTAGAAGCATGTTGAAGGCCAAACATTTGTCAAATGAATATTGGGCAGAAGTAGTAGCATGTGCAGTATATATTCTGAATAGAAGCCAAAAAAACAGTGTCAGAGATCGAATTCCACAAGAAGTGTGGAGTGGTAAGGAGTATAGTGTACATCATTTCAGATTTTTTGGTTGTATTTCATATTCTCTTATACCATCTAAATTGAAAAGAAAACATGATGATAGAAGTGAGCAATACATTTTTATTGGCTATAGTGAAGAATCAAAGGCTTATAAGTTGTATAACCCTATTTCAAAGCAAGTGATTATTAGCAGAGATGTTGAATTTAAGGAATAAGAAGCATGGGATGGTAGCACCAATTCCACATAATGAAGAAGAATCTAAAGAACAAAATTTGTAAGGTTATCAATCCTCTCCACAAGCAAGAACAAGCACTCCAATAAGAACACCTAGGAGCTTTGAACAAGGTGAATCATCTGATCATGTATGTCATCCTACTCTAAATTCACAAGTAAGTGATGAATCAGATCCAACTCTTGCTACTTTAAGATCAAGATTTAAAGGTAAGAAAATGAGAAACTTGAATGAGATTTATAATCAAGATGAAGAGAAATTAGATTTGTGTTCAAATTTTGCTCTTTTCACTCATGATCCTATGTATTATGAAGAAGCAGTTAATGATGAACATTGGATTAAAGCAATGGATGAAGAGATGAATGCCATTGAAAGAAATCAAACATGGGATTTAACTAATCTACCTGAAAGTAAGGATTGCATAGTAGTCAAATGGGTTTATAAGACTAAATTAGATGCAGATGGAAATATTGAAAAGCACAAGGCAAGGTTAGTAGCAAAAGGTTTTGCACAAGAACATGGAATTGACTATAATGAAACATTTTCTCCAGTTGCTAGACTTGATACTATTAGAATGGTTTTAGCAATAACTGCTCAAAATAATTGGTATGTATATCAAATGGATGTCAAATAAGCTTTCTTGAATGGTTTCCTAGATGAAGAAGTGTATGTGAAATAGCCACCAGGTTATGAAGTGCAAGGACATGAAGAAAAAGTCTACAAATTGAAGAAGTACCTTTATGGTCTCAAGCAAGCACCAAGAGCATGGTATATCAAGATTGATTCATACATGACAAACAATGGATTCAACAGAAGCAATAGTGAGCCTACTTTGTACACAAAAATTAACAAAGAAGGTCAGATTTTGATTGTGTGTTTGTATGTTGATGATTTGATTTTCACTAAAAATTTATCTATAGACACATTTAAATCAGCAATGAAGAAAGAATTTGGAATGCCAGATTTGAAATTAATGAAGTACTTTTTGGGCATAAAAGTTATACAATCAGAGAAAGAGATTTTTATCTGTCAAACTAAATATGCAAAGGATGTGTTAAGGAGATTTAAGATGTTGAATTGTAAACCAACACCTATACCAGTTGCTACAAGAACCAAACTTAGCAAAGAAGACAAAGGGTCTAATGTTGATTCTACAACATTCAAAAGACTAGTTGGCAGTTTGACGTATCTTACAGCTACAAGACCAGATATCATGTATGGGGTCAGTTTAATCTCTAGATTCATGGAGTCACTAAAAGACTCACATTGGCAAGTTGGAAAGAGGATATTGAGATATGTGGCAGGAACAACTTAATATGGAATTTTATATTTCACAACTAACAATTTTAGTTTGATTGGTTATACTGATAGTGATTTTGCAGGTAGAATTGATGACAGAAAGAGTACTTTTGGACATGCCTTTCTTTTAGAAACAGGTGTGGTCACATGGGCATCCAAAAAGCAACCTATAATGACACTTTCATCAGCTGAAGCAGAGTATGTAGCAGCCACATCAACAGTATGTCAAGCAACTTGGATGAGGAGAATATTGACAGATTTATTACAAGCACAGAAGGAGTCAACACCAATATTTTGTGACAACAAATCAGTGATTGCATTGTCAAAAAATCATGTTTTTCATAAGAGGATCAAGCACATTGATACAAGATTTCACTTTATCAAAGAGTTAGTGAACAATGGAGAAATCCATCTGGAGTTCTGCAGATCTGAAAATCAATTGGCAGATATTTTCACAAAGGCATTAGCAAAGGAGACCTTTGATTATCTAAGACAAAATTTAGGCATTGTAAATGCCAAAGTTGTTAGTGGTATAAATTAAGGGGGAGTGTTAAAAACTAGAGATAGATAATTTCTACTACTCATCTCCCCTTCATGTACGCCATGCACACAGTCTCCGCACCTCAATTCACATGATAGAAGTTTGTACAAGTAGTTAAAGATTCGTTCAGCCTTGTGTGCATGCAGAGTAGCAGTCAAATATTTGTTTATTTTAAGTCTTAGCTCAGTTTAGTCTTAGTTAGCATGTTAAAGACTGGAGTTAATTTTAGTTAGTTATGCAGTCTATTTTTAGTTTGATAAGCTTAGAATCTCTATTTATGTAAGCCATGTTTCACAGTTTTCAAGAACAAGATCAAGAAAGATCAGAGAAATTTAATAAAAATCTTGCTTTTATAATTGCCGTAGCAATCTGTTGAAGTCTGTTTTTTACTTTCTTGTTCTTTATGCTCTGTTTAATCTCACATGCCATTGGATTCGGCAAAAATGCCATTGGAGGTCAGAATGGCAGATTTTATGTCGTTACCGATCCCAATGACGATGACCTCGTCAATCCCTGTACTGGCACTCTGTGTCATGCTGTTATTCAAACTGAGCCTCTCTGGATTTTTTTCCAAAGAGATATGGTTATTCAGCTTAAGGAAGAACTTATCATGAACAGCGACAAGTCCATTGATGGCAGAGGAGCCAACGTTCACATAGCAAATGGAGCGTGCATTACAATACATTATGTGACAAACATCATCATTCATGGAATTCATATCCACGACTGTAAATCTGCAGGAAATACAAATGTGAGGAGTTCCCCCAGCCATGTTGGGCATAGAACTCGGAGTGATGGAGATGGGATTTCTATATTTGGAGGGAGTGCAATTTGGGTAGACCACTGCTCTTTGTCAAGCTGTCAAGATGGCCTGATCGATGTCATCCATGGATCAACTGCTATCACTATTTCAAACAACTTTTTCACACACCATGACAAGGTGCTCAACTGTTTATTCCCTCTCCATAGATTAATTGTTCTTAAAGCAGAATAAAACCGTGATTAAAGAGTTTTACTAAGTCCACGTTCATTGTTTTTGTAATATTGGAGGTGATGCTCCTAGGTCACAGCGATGACTATACACAAGATGTTAATATGCAAGTAACAATTGCATTTAACCACTTTGGAGAAGGGCTTGTTCAACGTATGCCAAGGTATAAATAAAATCTGAGTTACTACTCTGTACTCCTTACATAAAGGTCAATAAACTTCTTGTTAGGGTTTATTCATTTGGTAGCTAATGAGGATTAAAATATCATCGTAATGCAGATGTCGACATGGAAACTTTCATGTGGTAAACAACGATTACACCCACTGGGAAATGTACGCCATTGGGGGAAGTGCAAACCCAACCATAAACAGTCAAGGCAATAGATTCCTTGCCCCTAACAATCCATCTAGCAAGGAGGTATTAATGCCAGACCTATACCATTCATATATCTTTGCTATAATGGGCATATAATATTTATATTAATATGAATAATGTGCAGGTGACAAAGCGGGAAGATACAGCAGACAGTGTGTGGAAGAATTGGAATTGGAGGTCACAAGGAGATCTAATGTTAAACGGGGCCTTCTTCATTCCATCAGGCGCAGGAGCATCTTCAATATAACGCAAAAGCATCAGGTGTGGCAGCAAGCCCTTCGACTGTTGTAGGGTCTATCACTTCAACTGCAGGTGTTCTCACCTGCAGAAAAGGTTCGCGATGTTAACCCGAAAACTCACATCATACAAGGCTTAGGAAGCGTTTAACTCTGTAATGAAAGCTCTGAATAAGCTATCTGTTTCTTCATCGAGACAATAATCGTGTCTTAGTCCGGTTTTCTTGAGAAGCGTAGGGAAGGAAGCACGTGCGATGGGATTTAGAATTTCGCTTGCAAATAATAACAACTTTCAATATTTATAGCCATATTTTTAATACTAGGTTATTCCTTTGGGATTTTATTTTTTTGTTTGACAGTCAAGATATGCTAAAATAATAATGTTTTCACATTCCCCAAGTAGCAAGGACAAGGTTAATTCTAAGTTTAAATTGGGTGGTCATATGACCGTATTATATGTATTTTAGTCATAAAATAATGTCAAATTTTTTAGTAGATCATATTAGAAATAAAGTAATATTTTGGATAGATTATCCCCTTAAAAAAAAAATTAAAAGATTATAATAAATATATAATTTATTGTTTATATTTTTTTAAATTATAAATTATATCAATATTTAAAATAAATGTTAAATAAATAAATATCATTGAACAATTTTATGATAAGGAAAGTTGAATGTCAAATTTAGTCTTTGAAGCTCATCTCATCTTTTCCATATTCTTGCTATGATATTTTGTCACATCACAAAGTATAGATGCCTTTAAAAAAAGTATGATTCCTTCTAAGAGGAAGGCATTGCAATAAAGAGATATGCTTCTCAAAGTTAAGAAAATAAAACCACTCATGTTCTTGCATTCTCATGTTCAGGTATTCAATTTGATGATCGTTTGGCCATATTTACTTTTTTAGTCATAAAATATAATCAATGTTATTAATAAACCGTATTAGATGTAAGATAAAATTTTGGAGAGACCGACAAAAACTCAAATGAATTATAATAAATATATAGATTTTTTTTATTATTTCTTTCTTTCTTTGACCCAAACATTAAATCAATTTTAATTAAGTTAAAATTTATGTGAAAAATAATAATACAAATCTAATTAATTAATTTCAAAACAAATAATTTTAAAATAAGAGAGGAGTGTTCATATAAGATTTAAAAGTGTATATATTTGAGTGATTCATTCAAATGTAATAGTAGAAATATATGATAGAGAGATGACACTAAAATTTAGTGACAAATAGAGATGTTAATCAAGAGCAACCCATCCAATTTAAATAATGTACAAAACATTAGAATCTTTGTACAAAATGACAAATAAATCCAAATTAACTTGAAAAATATGTTTGCTTGTTCGATCTCTAAATATGTCACTCAGTTCTCTACGCTTTGACCTTGATCACATAAAAAAATAAATTTCTTCTTATTTTAATTAAAATAAAATTGTTTAAAAACTTAAAGAAAGTGACATATGTTTTAGGACTTGTGAAAAGTCATAGATTAACAAAACTATTTTAATATTTGTGAAGTATTTAGAAGTATTAACAATATAAAAAATTACATATTTAAAACGTTAAAATAATTTCAATAATATGAAAATTGGTGTTATGTAATGTATGTTTAATTAGACTAAGAAGCATTTTATAACAGAATCCAAGGATGACGGTAGGTTATAAGGGAGTGAGTGGATTCACTTTTAATAGTTATCTTAAATTTGATGTTCATCTGATCATCACTTCAAAATTAATTCATTAAAAAAATATCTTAACTGATATTATTAGACTATATTAACTTTTAAATACTTAATAACAATTATTTAGAAATAAATATTTTTGTAAAAATAAATTAATGAATAATACTATTTATATGTTTTATTGAGTTGTTTATAACAAGTTTTCTTATTATTTTTAATATTCACTGTAATATAATATTAGAAGTGGAGTGTTTAGGAATCACAATTCAGTTAAATTTACAGAACAAAATGACTTAAGGACTCCCACCTTGAGTTTGGTTAGAGAGATTACAGAGGCCTTGCTAATATGTGTACAAAAAAATCATAGAGCTTCAAAGAACTGCCAGAATATGTGGTTTACCTGTCTGAATTTGAAGAGAATGAGGAATATAAGTTGTTGCCCCATCATTGCACTTTCATACAGTGTGTATTGTCAAGCATTTTTCTTCACAGTCGACCTACCCCTTTTGAGGAGCCAGGGTGCAACTGCAACCTAATAATACAGTTAATTTAGTAATCAAAGAAGAATAAAAATTATAAGAAATAATTCATTAGCTGAAGGATTCATTTCTTCAAGTATTACATGTAGCCGTGCAAGAATGTTTTATCGGCATCTGGGGAGGGCGAAAACAATATCCAGAGCATTGCAGTACCATTACTCCTCAACTATATTTCTTTCGATCAGTCATGAAGGAATATCAGGAGGAATATTGCCACAATTTCTTATTCACATGCAAAACGAGGCTATTTAGGTCAAAAACAGTGCTCTTATTCACAAAACATTGTGCAGCCATATATGTATTTTAGATATGCAGCGCCAAAATCTGTTTTTTAATGGTTAAGTTATTTTTCTGAAAACAATTTTAAAATTTATAAAAAGGCCAAACTTTTATTCTCCTAAATAAGTGGTTGTCAGCTCAGAGGAGTTTAAACATGGTTTATTGCCTTATCATAAGCCGGTACTCTCTGTTCAGTGCATTTATAAATTAAAAATATGATCGACTAAATAAACTACCCTCAATCAGGATTCATCTTCGTTGGATCTTTTTAAATAAAAATATAATAGATTAAAAGTTTTCTATTTTTCATTATTCTGAAATAAAATTTAATTATATGTAATAATGAATTGAGTATTTTTTAAATGAATGAGTTAAATATGATAGGTTGTATAATTGAATAATTTATTAATACTCTCAATAATTAAAATATATATTTTAAGTAAATTTATGTAAAATATATTTGGATTTGTGATTTAAGTGTAATAGGTACATGAGAATAATATTTTTTGACATATTTTACATACATGCATATACACATAAAATAAAATTAATACTAAATATAGATTTACATGTCAATGCAGACGTTAATGAAATGTTAGATATAGCACTGAGATAAATGCTTACTTAAATTAGAAGTAAAAGTGACCATTGCTGCTTTGCTATCTTATACAATCTGTTGTATTTTCCTTCCTTCTCTAAAAATATTCAAACTAAAATCGATTCTCGTTCAAATCTTAACATGTAAATATCATGCTACATGAAATATGTCATCTATTGCAATATTATATTAAAATTTAAAGTTCCAAAACTTCAAATTTACAAACAGTTAAATTTTCATAAAAGAAAATTAAATATATATTAATTTGATAGAGAAATTAAAAAGCAAACATAACTATGGAAGCCTTAAATCTCTCCAGATGCTAAAATTTAAAGGTGAAAAACTTCAGACTTCCATTAAGTTCAATTTTGTCCAAACTTAATGGAAAGGAAATGTGCAACTTAATACTAGTCAACAAATTAATGCCAAAATTTACTCTATTTCAAGGCTGCAATATGGAAGCCATTTCTATCCCCTATCACGATGGAGTTTTGATAAAGTAATGCCTAATACTTTATACATGTCAATATTTAAATCGACAAAAAAAAGGTAGTATCTATACCAAAGGGACCAATAAAAAGCCACATAATGGGATTATCTATTTTTGAGATAAAACTAAAGTGAGTTTTTTGTGTCAATAAAGACAACTCTGTTGTAATAATCATATTTTATAAGCAATAACATAATCAAATGATGTCAAGGAAAAAAAAAGAAATAAATGACACTCCCGCTAAAGTTGGATGGAGTCGATTGTGAGAACATTCTCTTAATTTTAAGTGTCATTTAAAGATTAAATTTAATGACCATATAATTATTTTGAACAAACAATCAAAGACTAAATTATATATAAATTATCTTTAATATTTACTTTTTATATTATAAATCATAATAACATTTGAAAATCAATATTTAATAAATACCTTAAAATTAAAAAATTATAACAAATAAAATCAATCATCAAAATTAATCTTTCATACCACTTCATAACTTCCCAAATTTTCTTAAATAAATAATTTAATTGATAAGCAAATATCAACTCAATAACAATGTTCTCAACATTCCATTCCCTACCTCTTGAAGATTGCCTTAAAATTACAAATTAAACATTTTTGTCCAATCAAAATTTGTTGACTGCCAATTTTCTCAAAGTACATTTTAAATTGTTTCACTCATTAACAATGTTCTTAGCATCCCCCACCTTAAGAGGTTATCCTAAATTTACAAATTAAACGTACCTGTTCATTCAAAATTTGTTGACTGCCAATGTTCTATATTTAAAACAATCTAAAAATAATGTTTTTTTAATTTAAATTTAATATTTATTCAAACGTTTTATCTCATATATGTATGTATCTATATTATAAAGAAAGCGATACCATAAAAAAATTCGACTTGCAGAGATTTTATTCTAAACATTTACGGCCTATTGAAAGTTTTGACCCCAATATACGTTCGTTCGGAAACATTAAAATTCGTCTACAGAAGTCAATTTCTAGGCCTCTTGCAACCACATCGATTAGAAGATCTAAAACGAATGCAGTAGAAAGGACTGGGCAGTCACAATTTGTACGGCAGATTCCTAGTTTGATATTTTGTTATATCACAAAATTTAGATCTTTAAATAGTTATAGGATGATATTTTTTTTAATTGTGTGTTTAATAAAGAGCATTTATATAGAATCATTCAATTATATAAAATGTTGGTATTTTAGTTCATATTTCGGAAATAAATATATAACATATTATAATGATGAGTAAGTATACATGTAAATTAATGAGTTTTTTTGTTTAAGCAGTCATGAATAAGGGGCATCTATGCCATTAAAATCACATAAGGCACGCTCCTAATCTTAACCACTTAACTCTCCATATCAGATACTTAAACGAATTTGTACTTTGTGAATAGCTATAAACAACCATCATCCTCACCAACCCTTATTCTATACAATTTTAACTATTTTATTAATATTTAATAATTTATAAAATTATTTATCTATTCATTATAACGAAAATATATTTTCTAAAACTATCGAAATTATTAATATTATATAAATATTTTAAAAGGTTTAATGGAATGATAAATCAAACATTAAAAAAGTTTGAATCTCCTGAATATGTCCCTGTCCAATTTACACTCTTTACTGTTTAATTCTAATCATTGGAAGCTCCATAATTATATGAAAAAATAATTGATCACACAACAACCCACTATTTCGAATAAAAATATCATATAAATATTACAGTTCATTCAATGTGAATATAGTTGCAAATTTATAAAAAAACAAGAACCAATGCGGTACCTGCAAGTAGCAAAACATTTTGTGTAGCAACAAAGAATGACAATGTAAACTTTGGCCGATACTGAAATCTTGAAAATGCACCTAAGAATTCTTTTTTTGTGTGTATGCAAGGCCTAGTCTATTTGGGCTGAGTATAAATGGAATGTACATCCAAGGCCTAGTCCTGATTTGAAGTGAGTAAATCTTCCGTTGTAGTGGGGCACAGATATTTTTTAGAAATCGAAACACTCGACAGATAGTCATTGATTTATTTTTATTTTTATAAAAAGAGCTTAGCCTGCATTTGCTTTATATATATTTCTTTTAAGTAAAAATCTTACAAAATAATCTGTAATCTTCCGTGTTCTCAACCCCAATCATTGTTCTCTCAGCCTACGCACATGTTTTGATTATACTGGCTTGCAATGCAGTTCGGAGACCTAACCTCGTTTTGGCATGGCTTCAACAGTTTTATAGGATTTAAGATTTAAAGGTCTAGTGTAAAAACAACGAGCCATTAATACCTACCATGGTTTTTATTTTTATTTTTATTTTGTTTGTTTGTTTTTTTGTTTTGTTTTTGTTTTTGTTTTTTTTTGGTTTGATTTGTTTATTTTTGGTTTATTTTATTTTTTTTAGGGGAGAAGTGGAGTTAGATTGAATGTAAAAATATTATAGGGAATTATTGAATTATATAGAATATCAATATTTTTGTTTATATTTTGGAGTAAATATATAATGAATTATAATGTTGAGTAATTATATATTTAAATTAGTGAATTTTTTGGTTAAGTAATCATGATTAAGGGACATCCATTCCATCAAAATCACTTAAGACATGATCCTGATATTAACTGCTTGATCCTCCATATCGAATATTTAAACTTATTTATATCTTAATAGATAGATAGATATAATGAATCATCATCTTCACGAATTAAACTATAACCCTTTCTATCTACTATAATTTTTTATTCAATATAAAAACTATATTTTTTTAACAAAAAATGAGTAATGAAATCACCTTATATTTCTAATATATGTTAGAAACTCAAGATTAATCGGAGATAATTTCTACACTCACAGTTTAAATGCCTGTTCCACCTCCCTCCTTCTCAAGCATGCACATCCATTAACAAACAGTTGGAGATCAGTTAGTTCAAGTAGTTAACAGTCAGTTTGTTTAAGTAGTTAGAGGATTAGTTTAGACTTAGTGAGATGCAGTTAAATAATTAGCTTATTTTCAGTTTAATTTGCCAAGAAAATCTATTTATAGATGCCTTGGGTGCAACATTGTAAGAGCAAGAAAAAAGAAGATCAATAAAAAATCTTTTTTCAAGATTGTAGTAGCATTCTAAGTTCTGTGTTTGAGTTCTTGTTTTCTTTGTTATATGCTCTATTTTATGCTAACAAATTGGTATCAAAGCAGGCAAGAGATCGTGGGAAAGGAGCCAGCAGTTTGAATCACAGCAGACAAGGAGAAGCACGCAGGAAGAGCCAACAAAGTTAAAAAAATGGACAAAACAAAAAAATTGCACGCTGCCCAAGAAAAGAGCACAGCTGAAGCGTGGTGGACCTAGATCACAGCAAAAGCCAAAAAAATTGTGCAGCAGAAGTATAAGGAAGAGCGCAGGTGTGTTGTTGGTGGACGTGGATTCTAGTGCAGTAAAAAAAAAAGACAAAAGGCCATAGCCTTATTCATAGCTGATCACAGCCTGTTTGTGGGAGTGCAGGTTAAAAAAAAGAAGCCAACAGGAGCGACGCCAAAACCAAGAAGAGCCGTTTGAAGCAGTCCCCCATGTGGTCAGCGCAACAGGCAATAGCCATTGCTAAAGTCAAATAAAAGTGCCCCAGCTCGAACTAGGCTAAAAGATTATTACCAGATTAAAGATTGATTTTTAAAAAAAAATTAAAGTTAGATCGTCGAAGAAGCACAACGAAGAAGTGTGCTTCAATCCTATTTGCAGCTGCTGTTGATTTAGTCACTTCATCGATTAACATGGCAGTGAACAACAATATTTCTCAACCTCAAATTCCTATTTTTACTAGTAAGAATTACAATTTTTGGGCAATTAAAATGAGAACATTGTTTTACTCACAAGAAGTTTGAGATTTGGTAGAGAATGGTTTTGTAGAACCGCAGGATGAGGCTGCCCATCTGGCATTAACTCGAGCACAAAAGGATGAGCTTAAAGAGAACAAGAAAAAAGATGCAAAAGCTTTATTTATAATCCAATAGGCTTTAGATGAATCAATTTTTTTCAGAGTTGCAGCAGTAATGAGATCCATATCAGCATAAAAAATCTTGGAGACTACCTATAAAGGTAATACAAAGGTAAAAATTTCTAAATTGCAATCTTTTATGAGAAGCTTTAAAAAATTGCAAATGAATGATTCAAATTCAATACACTAGTTTATGGGTCAAGTGTTGAATATAGTGAATCAAATTAGATCTAATGGAGAAACAATCAGAGATCATAGAAAAAATACTTAGGAGTTTACCTAGTAAATTTGATGCAACAGTTATAGCTATTGAGGAAACCAAGGATTTAGAATAGTTATCTGTAGATGAATTAATGAGTTTTTTGTTAACACATGAATCCAGAATGAATATGAATAACAATACTTCTCTTGATAATGCTTTCAATTCACAGGTATCATTTGGCAGAGGAAGAGGAAGAGCAAGGTCACACTTCAGAGGAAGAGGCAGAGGCAAAACTGGAAGGAACAATCCAGGTCAAGGTGAAAATAGTAATCAAAACTACAACAATAGAGGACGTGGCAACAATCACTTTGAGAAAATTTCATAGAGGTTTGATAAATCTAATATTCAATGTTATTACTGCAAAAAACTATAAACATTATGCAAGTGACTGCAGAAGGAAACAAGGATATGTGTACAAGCAGAATGCTAATTACACAGGTGAATCTATTCCTAATCTAGGTGAATCTAGTTCTAATCCTAGAAGATTATTTCTCACTTGTCATGTTACTCAATAAAAAACTAGAGATATTTGGTTCTTAGATAGTGGATGCAGTAATCATATGATAGGGAATAAATAATTTTTTGCTACTCTTGATGATTATGTAAAATTTGAAGTGAAATTAGGAAATGATATCAAAGTGGATGTAATGGGTAAAGGAGTAATAAATGTTTAGGCAAAAAATGGTGAAAGAAGGCTTATACCTGATGTTTATTTTATACCTAGACTAAAGCATAATATGTTGAGTGTTGGACAGTTAGTACAGAAAGGTTATAGAGTATCCTTTATGGATAATGTTTGCACAATACTGGACAACTTTTCAAGTGACAAGTTGATAGGAAAAGTGGAGATGACCAAGAATTGGATGTTCCCTCTTCGAATTCAGTGCATCTAAGGAGAAGAGGAATCCCACTTCAAAACCATGCATCTAGACCAATCATGGCTATGGCACTTAAGGTATGGACATTTACATTTTGTAGGTTTGAATTTATTATAGAAGAAAAATATGGTGAAGGGATTACCACCAATAGAGCAGCCAGGAAGTTCATGTGATAGTTGTATTCTGGCAAAATAGCATAGAGAGAGGTTTCCAGTAGGAGCTTCATATAGAGCAAAGGTAATATTGGAGCTAGTCCATAGTGATTTATGTGGACCAATGCAAATTCTATCACTTAGAGGTAATACTTATTTTCTAACCTTCATTGATGACTTTAGCAGAAAGACATGGATATATGTTCTCAAAAATAAGTGTGAAGCTTTTGAAAAGTTTAAAAAATTCAAGACAATGGTTGAAAAGTAGAGTGGCCATTATATCAAGGTACTTAGATCAGATAGAGGAGGTGAATATATGTCTAATGAATTTCAAGATTTTTGTAGATATTATAGCATTAAAAGGCAATTGACTACAAGGTACACACCACAACAGAATGGTGTAGCATAAAGGAAGAATAGAACAACCATGGAGATGGCTAGAAGAATGTTGAAGGTCAAACATTTGTCAAATAAATATTGGGCAGAAGCAGTAGCATGTGCAATGTATATTCTAAATATTAGCCCAAAAAAGAGTGTTAAAGATCGAATTCCACAAGAAGCGTGGAGTGGTAAGAAACATAGTGTACATCATTTCAAAAAAATTAGTTGTATAGCATATTCTCTTATACCATCTAAATTGAGAAGAAAACTTGATGATAGAGGTGAGAAATGCATTTTTATTGGCTATAATGAAGAATCAAAGGCTTATAATTTGTATAACCCCATTTCAAAGCAAGTGATTATTAGCAGAGATATTGAATTTAAGAAAGAAGAAGCATGGGATGGTAGCACCATCACAATTGGAGACCAATTCCACAAAATGAAAAAGAATCTAAAGAACAAATTTTGCAAGGTGGTCAATCCTCTCCAAAAGCAGGAACAAGCACTCCAATAAAAACACCTAGGAGGTTTGAACAAGGTGAATCATCTAGACATGCATGCCACCCTACTCCAAATTCATAAGTGATGAATTAGATCCAATTCTTGCTACTTTAAGATCAAGATTTAAAGGTAAGAAAATGAGAAACTTGAATGAGATTTATAATCAAGAAGAAGAGAAAATAGATTTGTGTTCAAATTTTGCTCTTTTCACTCAGGATCCTATGTCTAATGAAGAAGTAGTTAATGAGGAACATTGGACAAAAGCAATGGATGAAGAAATGAATGCCATTGAAAGAAATCAAACATGTGATCTAACTAATCTACCTGAAGGTAAGGATTGCATAGGAGTCAAATAGGTTTATAAGACTAAATTTGATGCAGATGGAAATGTTAAAAAGCACAAGGCAAAGTTAGTAGCAAAAAGTTTTGCACAAGAACGTGGAGTTGACTATAATGAAACATTTACTCCAGTTGCTAGACTGGGTACTGTTAGAATGGTTTTATCAATAGCTGCTCAAAATAATTGGTATGTATATCAAATGGATGTAAAATTAGCTTTCTTGAATGGTTTACTAGATGAAGAAGTGTATGTGAAACAGCCACCAGGTTATGAAGTGCAAGGACATGAAGAAAAAGTCTAAATATTGAAGAAGGCCCTTTATGGTCTCAAGCAAGCACCAAGAGCATGGTATAGCAGGATTGATTCATATATGACAAACAATGGATTCAACAGAAGCAATAGTGAGCCTACTTTGTACACAAAAATCAACAAAAAAGGTCAAATTTTGATTGTGTTTGTATGTTGATGATTTGATTTTCACTGGAAATTTGTCTATAGACACATTTAAATTAGCAATAAAGAATGAATTTGAAATGACAGATTTGGGATTAATGAAGTATTTTTTAGGCATAGAAGTTGTGCAATCAGATAAAAGAATTTTTATCTATCAAACTAAATATGCAAAGGATGTGTTAAAGAGATTTAAGATGCTAAATTGTAAACCAGCACCTACACTAGTTGCTACAGGGACCAAACTTAGCAAAGAAGACCAAGGGTCTAATGTTGATTCTACAACATTCAAAAGACTAATTGGCAATTTGATGTATCTTACAGCTACAAGACCAGATATCATGTATGGGGTCAGTTTAATCTCTAGATTCATGGAGTCACCAAAAGACTCACATTGACAAGTTGAAAAAAGGATAT
Organism: Torreya grandis; assembly: GCA_037957365.1. Classification (NCBI taxonomy): domain Eukaryota; kingdom Viridiplantae; phylum Streptophyta; class Pinopsida; order Cupressales; family Taxaceae; genus Torreya; species Torreya grandis. The sequence goes on from JARHVA010000450.1 coordinate 4,297,939, forward strand.
TGAGATATGTGACAGGAACTACTGAATATAAAATTTTATATTCCAAAACTAACAATTTTAGTTGGATTGATTATACTGATAGTGATTTTGCAGGTAGCATTGATGACAGGAAGATTACTTCTGGACATGCCTTTCTTTTATGAACAAGTGTGGTCACATGGGCATCCAAAAAACAACCTATACTGACACTTTCATCAGCTGAAGCAGAGTATGTAGTAGCCACATCAGCAGCATATCAAGCAACTTGGATGAGGAGAATATTGACGGATTTATTACAAGCACAGAAGGAGTCAACACCAATCTTTTGTAACAACAAATCAGCAATCGCATTATCAAAAAATCATGTTTTTCACAAGAGGAGCAAGCATATTGATATAAGATTTCACTTTATCAGAGAGTTAGTAAACAATGGAGAAATCCATCGAATTCTGCAGATATGAAGATCAATTGGCAAATATATTTACAAAGGCATTAGCAAAGGAGACCTTTGATTATTTAAGACAAAATTTAAGCATTGTAAATGCTGAAGTTGTTAGTGGTAGAAATTAAGAGGGAGTGTTAGAAACTCAAGATTAATTGGAGATATTTTCTCCACTCACAGTTTAACTAACTGTTCCACCTCGCTCCTTCTCAAGCATGCACAGTAGTTAACAAACAGTTAGAGATAAGGTAGTTCAAGCAGTTAACAGTTAGTTTGTTTAAGCAGTTAGAGGATTAGTTTAGACTTAGTTAGATGTAGTTAAACAATCAGTTTATTTTCAGTTTAATTTGCCAAGAAAATCTATTTATAGATGCTTTGGACTCAGCATTGTAAGAGCAAGAAAAAAGAAGATCAATAAAAAATCTTTTTTCAAGATTGCAGTAGCATTCTAAGTTCTGTGTTTGAGTTCTTGTTTTCTTTGTTATATGCTCTGTTTTATGCTAACAATATATGCAGGAAAAATGCAACCACTGTGCATGGGTCTAAAGACCAATTCAAAGTTATGGTAAATATGAAGCAATGAAGTCGTGATAAATATGAAGCAATGGAAATCTTAGCTCCAACATATGGTTATTACCTAAACCTGTATATGGTTATCTACAAATAAATATGGAAAAACAAAAGAGAAATAATAGTAGAGTCTAAATCAATTTATTACTGAATTATTCATTTTCGTATGCTGTAATAGTTTCAGGGCAATATGGAAAGGATTAACAAATAAATATACCAAAAATTTTGCGGACGAAAGTTTTTAGAAATGCACAAAATAAATAAAAATTAAGTTTTTCTTTAACAGAATTTTTGCAAACAAGAATTGTAGCAACTGGACAAGAAGTTAAGTCTTAATAAAGATGAATGAAATGTAGACCATTTTGTAAAGAAAAAGTTTAGAGGAAATCCCCATACTTGTTAGGTGCTAATGTTCGATGTACACAATCCATTACTGGTTATAAATGAGTACTAGGCTTCCACTACACACAAACTTTTTAACCTTTTTGGCATGGTTGATTTTGCACAAGAGTAAGTGCTGGAAATTGCTTTGATAAAAGTAAGACCAAAAGGAACCATACGAACATAAATGTTAAAACTTAACTGGCTTTTGCACTATTGAAAAAAATAAATAGTACAAATTAATATGTTGAAACTATTACAATCTTCGTTTTCTTAATGAGTATTACCTGTAATCATGAAAAAAAAAACAATTTATATCTTTGAAATGATGAAAACATTACCTGTAATCATGATAAAAATAACTTTTATCTTTGAAATGATGGAAACGGTTATAATCTCGTAAACTAATTCTCTATCAACAATCTTTCAGATGAACTCAAGAGTAGTGTGGATTTCGCCACATTCATGAAAGGTTTTTAGGACCTGTAAATACATTTCCCTAAGAATATGCTTATAAGCCCAGAAGCAACATCGACCTTATTGTTTTTATGACAGAGGCAGTGTTCTTACGAATTTTCTTCTATTTTGTGCTACACAAAAGTTGCATTGGGCACATTCCCAGCTATCTTAATCTATGCAGCAAACTATTCCAGCGTTGGATGGATCTCTGCTTGTGCGTGTGAAACTCTATAGATAAAATATGTGTTCTATTTTTTTTTCTCAGTTCAGTGAATAAGTTTGTTCAGCATTCATAAATCGATTAATTTTAATTGGACAATCAATCACAATTTGTTTAATATTTAATATTTTTTAATATAAATTTTATAATTTATAAAGAATATAGACCACATCAATTTATAAATGTTGATTAAGTTTAAATCATTTCAATTCTACCCGAATTATTTTTTAAGCTCTCTACCACTTCCAATCAAAATCCCAATAGTCTGATAGAGTATCCTTCGTACTTAGTTGGCACCATGTCTCTTAATACACCGCACGATTGCCATTAATGCGGGCTTCCAATTATGTAAATTGCATTAAAAAATAGCAAAATTGAGAAGATATATTCTTAAAAACAATACATTGAAAGAAACAAAAGCATTCAACAATCCAATACATCGTTTGGAAAAAACTGAAAAGTACATTTTATATGGGTAGCACGGAATTAATAGAAAAATGATCTGAGACATATTTTTAAAATCAAATAAACGTTAAACGAAACAAAAGTATTGAACCATCCAATATACTGTTTGAAAAAAAACTGAAAAGTGCATTTAGGTGGGTCGTATGAAAAGTAATGAAGGTATACTTAGAAGCTCTCCTCGGAAATGTTAGAAAGTCAAGTTAATTGGAGATAATTTCTCCCATCTCCCTCTTTTTGTCATGCGAGCAAGCAGTTAAACAAGCAGTTAGTAAACTGGGAGTTAAGCATTCAGTTAGATAATTGATAGTTAGATATGAATTAGTTTAAGCACTTAACAATCAGTTAGTTAAGTAGTTGAAGTTAATTATAGATGAGTCTATTTTCAGTTATTGTTTGGATTCTAAATCTATTTAAAGATGCTTGGACGCACATTGTAATCAAGAAAATTTGAAGATCAATAGAATCTCTTTTCTTCAAGAATTTGTAGTAGCAATTGTGTTGTTTTTTTATTTATTTATTTGAGTTCTTGATTTTATGCATGCTCTCTATATTCTGCCAAATTGGTATCAGAGCTAGACGGTTCTAGCAGAAGCATAGAGGAGCTGTGAGAAAGGAGAATTGCAACAGTTTTGTAAACTGCAGGAAGAGCCAAATGAGATAGTCTGTTTGGATAGCAGTCGACGCAGTCAACCTAAGTGAAAGCGTGCAGTCAGATAAGCAAAAAAAATTGCGCAGTCCAAGACAAGCGCAGCCAAAGGAGTGAGCGCATAGCAGTCAACCGTGGCCAACAACCAGCGCAGCCATCGAGCAGTCCGTGGGGTTGAAAGCACCTTGATCTTTTGGGAGAGCGTGCAGCAGTTTCAGGTTTTAAAAAAACAAAAAACAAAAAAAAACAAAGGGAAAAAGGCAGTAGGTTGGAGCGCTAAGGAAAAGCGCATGCTGAATCAGCACTCAAAGAACAAGAAATTCAGAGAAGAAAAGAGCTGTGCGCAATTAGACAGGTCATGGGGATGCCAGCCTGTATACGCAGTGATAGATCGCAAAACGCAGCAAAAATCATAGAATTTGTGAAAAGCACCTAGTTAGGACCAATGGAGCATTGGAGAACCTTAATGGCAGTGTATAACAGTATTTCACAGCTTCAAATTCCCATTTTCAATGGTAAGAGTTATGATTTTTGGGCAATTAAGATGAGAAATTTATTTTGCTCACAAGATGTATGGGATTTGATAGAAAGTGGTTTTGTAGAACCGTAGGATGAGGCAGCCCATCTGGCATTAAATCAAGCACAAAAAGACCATCTTCAGGAGAACAGGAAGAAAGATGTAAAATCCTTATTTCTCATCCAACAGGCAATGGATGAATCGATTTTTTGTAGAGTTGCAGCAGCAACAAGATCTAGAGAGGCATGGAAAATCTTGGAGACTACCTATAGAGGTAATACGAAGGTAAAAATTGTTGAATTGCAATCTCTCAGGAGAACTTTTGAAAATTTGCAAATGAATGAATCAAAATCTATAGATCAATTTATGGGTCAAGTTTTGAATATAGTGAATCAAATTAGATCTAATGGTGAAGCAATCACGGATCAGAAGATTATACAGAAAATACTGAGATGTTTACCTAGTAAATTTGATGCAATAGTTGTAGCAATTGAGGAAACCAAGGATTTGGAACAATTATCTGTAGATGAATTAATGGGTTCTTTGCTAACACATGAATCCAGAATGAATATGAATAACACTTCTCTTGAGAATGCCTTCAAGTCACAGGTATCAGTTGGTAGAGGAAGAGGAAGGGCCAGGTCAAGTTTCAGAGGCAGTGGCAGAGGCAAAACTAGAAGGAATAATTTAGATGAAGGTGAGAACGATAATCAAAACTACAACAGTAGAGGACATGGAAACAATCACTTCCAACAAGGTTCATAGAAGTTTGATAAATCTAAAGTTCAACATTATTACTGCAAGAAATATGGTCATTATGCAAGTGACTGCAAAAAGAAACAAGGATATGTGGACAAGCAGAATGCTAATTACACAGATGAATCAAGTTCTAATTCAGGTGAACCTAGCTTATTTCTTACTTGTAATGTTACTCAAGAAAAAGCTAAAGATATTTGGTTTTTAGACAATGGATGCAGTAATCATATGACAGGGAATAAAGAATTTTTTGCTAGTCTTGATGATTCTGTAAGATCAGAAGTGAAATTAAGAAATGATATCACAGTAGATGTCATGGGTAAAGGTATCATAAATGTTTTGGCCAAGAATGGTGAAAGAAAGTTTATACCTAATGTTTATTTTGTACCTAGACTAAAACATAATCTTTTGAGTATTGGTCAGTTAGTGCAGAAAGGTTACAGAGTATCCTTTATGGATAATATTTGCACAATATTGGACAAAGTTCCAAGTGACAGGTTAATAAAAAAAGTGGAGATGACCAAGAATCGGAGGTTCCTTCTTCATATCCAGTGCATCAAAGGAGAAGAGGAAGCCCACTACAAATCCATGTAGCTAGACCAATCATGGCTATGGCACTTAAGGTATGGACACTTACATTTTGGAGGTTTAAATTTGTTACAGAAAACAAATATGGTGAAGGGTTTACCACCAATAGATCAGCCAGGAAGTTCATGTGACAGTTGTATTCTGGCAAAACAGCATAGAGAGAGCTTTCCAATAGGAGGCTCATATAGAGCTAAGGTAATATTGGAGTTAGTCCATAGTGATTTATGTGGACCAATGCAAACTCCATCATTTGGAGGTATTACTTATTTTCTAACTTTCATTGATGACTTTAGCAAAAAGACATGGATATACTTTCTAAAAAATAAATCTTAAGCCTTTGGAAAGTTTAAATAATTCAAGGCAATGGTTGAAAAGCAGAGTGGTCATTATATCAAGGTACTCAGATCAGATATAGGAGGTGAATATATGTCTAATGCATTTAAAGATTTTTGCAGGTATCATGGAATCAAAAGGCAATTGACTACAAGGTACACACCACAGCAGAATGGTGTAGCAGAAAGAAAGAACAGAACAATCATGGAAATGGCAAGAATCATGTTGAAAGACAAACACTTGTCAAATGAATATTGGGCAGAAGCAGTAGCATGTGCAATGTATATTCTAAATAGAAGCCCAACAAAGAGTGTTAGAGATCGAGTTCCACAAGAAGCATGGAGTGGTAAGAAATATAGTGTAAATCATTTCAAAATTTTTGGATGTGTTGCATATTCTCCTATACCATCTAAATTGAGAAAGAAACTTGATGATAGAGGTGAGAAATGCATTTTTATTGGCTATTCTAAAGAATCAAAGGCATATAAGTTATATAACCCAATTCCAAAGCAAGTGATTATTAGCAGGGATGTTGAATTTAAGGAAGAAGCAGCATGGGATGGTAGCACCATCACAGTTGGGGCACCAATTCCACAGGATGAAGAAGTTCCTGAATAAGAACAAAATTTGCAAGGTGGATAAACCTCTCCACAAGCAGGCACAAGCACTCCAGTAAGAACACCTAGGAGGTTTGAACAAGGTGAATCTAGTCATGCAGGTCACTCTACTCCAAATTCACAAGTAAGTGATGAAGCAGATCCAACTCTTGCTACTTTAAGAGCAAGATTGAAAGGTAAGAAAATGAGAAGTTTGAGTGAGATTTATAATCAAGAAAAAGAGAAATTAGATTTAGTTTCAAATTTTGCTCTTTTCACTAGGAACATTGGCTAAAAGCAATGGATGAAGAGATGAATGCTATTGAAAGAAATCAAATATGGGATCTAACTATTTTACCTAAAGGTAAGGATTGTATTGGAGTCAAATGGGTTTATAAGACTAAATTTGATGCAGATGGAAATGTTGAAAAGCACAAGGCAAGGTTAGTAGCAAAAGGTTTTGCACAAGAACATGGAGTTGCCTATAATGAAACATTTGCACCAGTTGCTACATTGGATACAGTTAGAATGGTTTTATCCATAGCTGCTCAAAATGATTGGTATGTATATCAAATGGATGTAAAATCTACTTTTTTGAATGGTTTTCTAGATGAAGAATTATATGTGAAACAACCCTCGGCTTATGAAGTACAAGGACATGAAGAAAAAGTTTACAGATTGAAGAAAGCTCTTTATGGTCTTAAGCAAGCACCAAGAGCATGGTATAGTAGGATTGATTCTTATATGATAAACAATGGATTCAGCAGAAGCGATAGTGAGCCTACTTTGTACACAAAAATTAACAAAGAAGGTCAGATTTTGATTGTGTGTTTATATGTTGATGATTTGATTTTTACTAAAAATTTATCTGTAGACACTTTTAAATCAGTAATGAAGAAAGAATTTGAAATGACAGATTTGAGATTGATGAAGTGTTTTTTGGGACTAGAAGTTATACAATCAGAGAAAGGAATTTTTATCTGTCAAACAAAATATGCAAAGGATGTGTTAAAGAGATTTAGGATGCTGAATTGTAAACCAGCACTTACACCAGTTGCTACAGGGACTAAACTTAGCAAAGAAGATCAAGGATTTAATGTTGATTCCACAACATTCAAAAATCTAGTTGGTAGTTTGATGTATCTTACAGCTACTAGACTAGATATCAGTTATGGGGTTAGTTTAATCTCAAGATTTATGGAGTCACCGAAAGACTTGCATTGGCAAGTTGGAAAAAGGATATTGAGATATGTGGTAGGAACTACAAATTATGAAATTTTATATTCCACAACTAATGATTTTAGTTTGATTGGTTTTACAGATAGTGATTTTGCAGGTAGTGTTGATGATAGGAAGAATACTTCTGGACATGCCTTTATTTTAGGCACAGGGGTGGTCACATGGGCATCCAAAAAGCAACCTATAGTGACACTTTCATCAACTGAAGCAGAGTATGTTGCAGCCACATCAACAGCATGTCAAGCAACATGCATGAGAAGAATATTGAAAGATTTATTACAAGCACAGAAGGAGTCAACACCAATCTTCTGTGATAACAAATTAGCAATCGCTTTATCAAAAAATCATGTGTTTCACAAGAGGAGCAAGCACATAGATACAAGATTTCACTTTATCAGAGAATTAGTGAACAATGGAGAAATCCATCTGGACTTTTGCAGATCTGAAGATCAATTAGCAGATATAATTACAAAGGCATTACCAAAAGAGACCTTTGATTATTTGAAACAAAATTTAGGCATTGTAAATGCTAAAATTGTAAGTGGTAGAAATTAAGGGGGAGTGTTAGAAAGTCAAGTTAATTGGAGATAATTTCCCCCACCTCCCTCCTTTTGTCATGCAAGCAAGCAGTTAAACAAGCAGTTAGTAAACTGGGAGTTAAGCATTCAGTTAGATAACTGATAGTTAGATATGAGTTAGTTTAAGCACTTAACAATCAATTAGTTAAGTAGTTGAAGTTAATTATAGATGAGTCTATTTTCAGTTATTGTTTGGATTCTAAATCTATTTAAAGACGCTTGGGCGCACATTGTAATCAAGGAAATTTGAAGATCAATAGAATCTCTTTTCTTCAAGAATTTGCAGTAGCAATTGTGTTGTTTTTTAATTAATTTATTTGAGTTCTTGTTTTTATGTATGCTCTCTATATTCTGACAGGAAAATATAAAGATGGTACCCAAAACCAATTTGAAACAAATATCATAAATTGGCCGATGACTTACCACCTTGAAAGGTTACATTAAAAACACAGACCAAAAAATCATACAATTATCCAACACCTAGTGAAAATACAGAGATGTGGACCATCTAAACAATGGATAATATACTTTCTATTAGACTCATTCAAAGAAAACCTACCATGTAACCTGATCAAGCCATAAGTATAGAGCTTCTTTGTGAAAAAAAAGAATGGTTCTCGCCAAAACAAAGCTGAATGTACTAAAAATCAGGTAATTAAGCCACCTTGAAAACCTAAAACACACATTTAAAGAAAGAGATCATCTTTAAAAAAACAAACAAGCTAGCTGAATATATAAAATTCACACTATTAAACCACTAAAAAAACCTAAAATATACACACTAAAAGAAAGAAAAACGTCCCTCCCTCCGATACACCCATAGACAATAGAGGGAGATAAACCTTAAAAAGATCTATGGTAGGAATCAACGTACTAAAACTTATAAGTACACTTGAAAAGAAAAGAAAACATTGAACCAAATACTTTAAAAAATAGAGAGAGAAGAATCTTATGGTCTGCATGGTAGCTGATAAAGGCATAATGCTTATAAGCTTTTCATAGAAATAGAACATGAAGGGACACAAATATTTCTCTCTTCTACGATATCCCATCAGCCAGCGGACCACTGTAATGTTTCGGGGAGCAATCAAAAGGAGGAATATGAGCGATAGGAAAGCCATAGCTTGCTTTCGTCTCTGCAGTAGAATAGATATCTATCCTCATGAAGTTAACAATTTCATTAATCCTCCTCAATAATTGTTTAGCCGCCTTTTTAACAATTCTCAACTTTTTTCGGTTTGACCTAACCTCTTCAATTTTGTTCATTTCTAAAATTTCACAAGACACCCACCTCATAAATTTTGTTTTTACAAACACCCAACTGCTGAAAAATTATGTGAGAGAAGATACAATTATTTTTTAATTTCACAACACAACCACCTAAAAATATCAGTTTTTCTCTCGAGAAATCTTGTGCCAGTTCTGTTGTTTTTCATTCTTCAAACCAAGAAAAACTAATTTTCCATCATAATCATAGTCATTTAATCTTAAAAATAAACATCAAAGGAAATAATGATCCAACTTTTCCAGTTAAAAGTAAATAGTTATATAATTTTTAGGCACTTAATTTTGGTATCAAACCATTTTCCATTAGTTACTTTTCACACTTTAGCACCACTTGATTCACTTGTCAATATTTGGCTTGTTTTTTTTTGACATATTTCCTCGCACACTAGACCCTATCCAGCTTTGATTCATTTAAATACCCTCAACTTCATGTCAGTTTTGTTTATTGTTAGCTTCAATAGCTATGTCATTCATTATTTGAGCAGTCTTATTTCCATTGTAATAGTTTATTACACTTGATACAAAATCAAGGACTTCCTGATTCTATCCCCTACCTTTTATATGGATTCATTTGCCTTGGCCTCATTTCATGCAACTTTGATTTTTTTTTCTCAATATTTTATAGTTGACATTTCTACATCATGTCTAGAGAGCTATATATATATAAGTCAAGCCTTAGTCATTTCCTAATAAGCACAAGGAGCTTCTTACGTCCACTTCATATGAAGTCATTTAGCTACACATTCATCAAATCTATTGTCACAATTGTGAAAGAACCTGCAAATTGAGTCTAAAAATATTCTACATCATTTTTAAGCTTCTGGCATTATCAATGTGTCCAAAATAGGTATTATAAAAATGTTCATGTAGTTGGATTAGATTTCTTAGTGAGAGAAGGTGAATCTCTTTCTCTCAATTACATTTCACTAATATGCACAATAATATATTGACTCCAATTTTAAGCATGCAAGATATTTAGTTATAACTTCTGAAAAATAAACCTAAGTCAACTAACTTGTACACTCTTTTTTCTATACATTTGAGAGTTAGATCAAGGATAAAAACATAGATAATTCAATAGATTCATCCTATCAGTTCTAGAGTGATTCTACAACTCTACTCACCATCAACTAATGCCCTTACCAATAAAATTACAAACTCTAAAACTGATCATAGGATGCATTCAAAACTAGGGTATATATTTGGAAACAATGAAGGTACACATTCACTGTTTGTTGATTCCATCATGTACAAATTCTACACAATATTTTCTAATTTTGTCCTACTGATAATTAGCAGTTAGATTTCACACATATTAGTATAGTTAGCCATACAACCCAATTAAAGTGTTATAAATCAAGTATAGTCATTAGGTGTGTCATTTTGTATTTCCATTCATCATTTTCTTGCTTCTCATTGCTTATTTAATTGTTTGCCACATTTTCGGTTTCTATTTTTTTGACATTAGTGTCTGGTTTTTTTTTTGGTTCTAGATTGTATTAACATAGATATTTATTATGAGCTTAATTTCATCATTTTATTTTCACATTATGATTTAGATTTTAATTTTCAGTAAAATATATTGATGAACCCGACCTTTTAATCATCCTATCTAAGGTCACATAAACCTTCATTTCTCTTGGAGTCTAGTTTTCTAATTTTTTGTGATTGATTTACGATTATTTAATTTTCCATGACAAATTTTATCCATACACCTTTCATATCTATTTCTCAAATTAACACATGTTTCTCATTATTTATTGAATTCTTTCATTTTGTTGAATGCATACATCTTTTAAAAAATTTAGGATTCAATTTATAATTTATTATTTCAGATTTAATTTTTAGATATACATCATTTTTATTACTTCATTGCTCAGTTAGTAATCTTAGCTTCCTTAATATTTTTAATGCTTATATCTATGCTCACTAGGAAGCCTATATTTTTATATTCTACTAAGGAAAGTGTTAGATTGTGTAATTTTACTTGTAATTTGATTCAAATTCATTCTTATGGTATTCATGCTTCTTTGAAATTAAAAATGTAAAATATTATTGAAATTCAAATATAATATATAAAATTATTATAAAATATAAAATAATATAACTTAGCTTAAATCATAATGCAAGCTTATACAAGTGCTAGTTTTCACGAATGCAAGATTACAAATTAAATAAGCATATCAACTTTTATTTCAATATAACATGAAAAATATTAATATAATTCTATTTTTACAATATTTTTTTGAATCAATCCACATTTTTAATTTTTTGCTTTGGCTTTTGACCCATGTCAATTTAGAACCATCTTCACCGAAGTATATGCCATCATTATATCACATCAGGACTCAGCGAACAGCCATTACCGCTGTACTGCGTCCCACGCGATAACACGCAGTACTTAATCCATTTTGTCAACTGGTGGGGCTCAAGATATATATATCTTTAGAGGCTGAATTTTCTATATAAGAAAGGCCAACACCATATCTTCTTATACTATCAGTCTTCCCTCAGCCAAAATGGCCAGCAATCAATTGTCACAGGCATGGCTTCTTTTGTTTGCCATGTTGTGCTTACACTTGGGAGTGACCAGGTCATTTGAATCTTCCGAAAATATCACGAATCAGGTTGCGGAACAAATTGGGCCTGAAAATATTGGTAAACACCATGTTGAAAAGCCTGGGCTTGTTGCCGAAGTGATAGAAAGGTAAGCATATCGCCTTTCGATTGTATAAAGCATTCTTCAAATGAAATGATTGAGTTGTTTCAAAAGTTGTTTGAAATGTTAGCGTATCTTATGATTTTAAAAATCGTAAAGAAGAGAGGCAATGTTGGAATATAAGCTCGACCCATGAGCATTGGTTGTGTTAGTGGTAAATGTTAGTGGAATATGAGTGGAGTGATAAATTATGTTAGTGCATGTTAGTGGAATGATAAATTATATCAGTGGAAGTTAGTGGAGAGATAAATTATGTTATTGGATTGTGAATGGAATTTCGTGAATGAAACAAGAATTTTTTTAGTTGAGAAGTTTTTTTTTTTATAAATTTATAATCATCCTCATTTGTAATATGAATGAAGAGAAGCAAAGTACTGAAGTGTTTGAGGATTTTAATAGAAAGTTTATTTTGTATATTTATTATATTTCCTATATGAGAGTATAGTTTCTTGTTTCTTTTGTCTTAACATACACCCTCAATGTTAGATTTAACACCAATTTCTTCAAATTGGTATTAGAGCTAGCAATGGCATCTTCTTCTGCCTCAAGCTTGATTAATCCTCAACTTCTTTAATTTAGTGGTAAGAACTATGAGCATTGGTCAATCACAATGAAGGGTTTGTTTAGTTGTCAAGATATATAGGAGTTTCTAGAGAATGGCTTACACGAACATGTTAATGCAACATCGTACACTCAATTATCTTAGGCAGAGAAAGATATGCTCAAGAATAATAAAAATAAGGATTCAAAGGCTCTCTTCTGCATCTTACAAGCATTACATGAAAGTGTCTTCCCACAGGTTGCAGCAGCAATAAAATAAAAGTAAGCATGAGACATCCTCTAGACTACATATTAGGATACGGCTAAGGGAAAAATTGTGAAGTTAAAAATGTTGAGAAGAGATTTTAACACTATGTCTATAAATAATTCTGAATATTTAGATTCATTTTTTACACAAGTTATCAAGGTCTAGTTAATTAAATCAAGTTTCATAGTGAGATTATTGAAGACAAGAGAATAGTAGAGGAAATTTTGTGGAGTTTACCCACAAAGTTCAAGTCTATTGTTGTGGCTATAGGAGAGACAAAAAATCTCATTTTTTTCTATAAATGAGCTTCATGTATCTCTAGTTTATCAGGAACATAGGCTAGGTCACTTTTCTAAATCTTATTTGGAACATGCTTTTAAGTCACAAGTTTCTATTAGTCCTTATAAAGGTAGAGGCAGATCTAATTTTAGAGATAGAAGAATAAATTCATCTAGAGGTAGAAGAACCAGTTTTACAAATTCAAGTGGTAGCAACATCAACAAAAATTCAAGTCGTAATAAGTCTCCTAGAAAATTGTATGACAAGTCCCAAGTTCAATACCATTACTACAAAAACTATGGTCACTATGCATATGAATATATAAAAATATAGTTTGATTTCAATGAGCAAAGTGCATACATTTTTAGAGATAATAAGAATCAGGTTATTATGTTTTTGGCATGAAATGTTTCTCAGGAAAGTCCAAATGATGTCTAGTTTCTAGATTCAAGTTGTGGTGATCATATGACAAGTAATTTAGAAGTATTTTTTAGTTTGGATAAGTCAATAAAATAAGATGTTACTTTGGGCAATGATAATAGAGTGTCAATCATGGGGAAAATGAATTTCAATATTCTAATAAAGGGGAGAAAACATTTATTCTAGATATTTACTATGTTCTCAGTTTAAAGCATGATTTGACGAGTATTGGGTAGCTTGTTTAGAAGGGGTATAAAGTGTTTTTAAAAAGAAAATGAATGTGTAATTTTGGACCAATTTCTAGGGAGCTAGCTAATAGTAAAAGTCCAAATGACCAACAATGGAATGTTTCCTTTAAGTTTGAAATCAAATTTTGAGGGAAGAATTTAATTAAGCTCACCCTTTAACAATTACTTCAACAAACTCACATTTAGTCCAACAAGATATAACTCTATAGGTTACTTTCTAGTTAGAAATAAATTATGAGAATTAGCATTGTCATTTCTAATTTGAACACTTCAATTTTGGAGGTCTAAATTTTTTAGAAAGGAAAAATATGGTAAAAGGTATGCCACTAGTAGAAAAACCAGATAGATTAAGTGAAGGGTGAATTTTAGGAAAATAACACAAAAAGTCATTTACAATTAACAACTGAGTTTGAAAAAATACACCATTGGAGATTATTCACTCAGATTTGTATGGATAAATGTAAACAACTTCAATTGATCGATGCTTTTATTTTTGACATTCATTGATGACAAAATTAGATATAAATGGGTGTATTTTTTGAGTCATAAGTCTAATGTTTTTGATATTTTTTTCGAGTTCAAAGTAATAGTTGAGAATCAAAATGAATACAATATCAAAGTTATGAGAACAAACAAAGGTGGTGAATATATCTCAAATGATTTTAAATTTTTTTGAAAGGATGATGAAATCCACAAGCAGTTTATAGCTAGGTATACACCTCGACATATTATAGGAATAAAATAATCATGGACATAGATAAGAGTATGTTGAAGGTTATAAAAAAAAATTAATGAGAATTTTGCATATGGTGTAGCGTGTGAAGTCTACATATTCAATAGATGCCCAACTAAGAATGTCAAGAACATGATTATGGAGGAAGCATGGAGTGGAAGAAAGCACAACATTTCTTATATGATAATGTATAACATTTCTTATATGAGAATGTTTAGATGTGTGGCATATACAATATTTATTTACATAACAAGGAGAAAAATGTTTCTTTGTATGATATAATGAGAACACAAAAGATTATAATTTTTATAATTTAATAACCAAAAAGGTGATAATCAACAGACATGTGCATTTCATATAATAAGAAGAATGAGATTGAATCTTGGAGAAAATAGTGAGTATTGCAATAAAATTACCTTAAGCTAATAGTGAATAATTAACTCCAACAAGTATTCCCTCTTTGGTACCTCCTTTCATGCCCACTCAAGCTCAACATAGTGGTTTTCAAGTGACACATTCATAAAGTATAAGGACATATTCATGGATTCAAGCAACAAATCCATCTAGTGAATAACAAGAAATACCATAGGGTAAATGTGAAATAACACGTACTACAATGTGCATTCTAGGTGTAGGACCATCAAATACAAATTCTTCAAATTATAATAAAAGTGATATGCCAAACCCAACATTTTCAAGTCTAAACAAATAGAAAACAAGAAGACTGAGGGATATTTACGATTTAAATGAAGGTGAAAATAATGTTAATTTGTTGTCTTTTTCCTTATTTTCACAATTAGTTGACCTAGTTCATTTTGAAGAAGTAATTAAAGGTGAAAATTGGGCACAAGACATGGATGAAGATATTGATGTTATAGAGAAGAATCATACATGGGACTTAGTGGATCTTCTATAAGGAAAATATGTCATAGGATTATACTGGGTCTATAAGACAAAGGCTAATTTAGAAAGAAATATGCAGAAGCATAAGGCAAGGTTAGTATAAAAAAGATTTTCAAAACAACCTAGAGTTGACTACAATGAAACATTTACTCCAGTGGCCCATCTAAACATGATAAAACTAGTATTAGTAATTATAACTCAAAATAAGTGGCTAGTATATTAAATGGATGTAAAATATATATTTATAAATGGTTTCCAATAAGAATAAGTATATGAGGATCATCTACCTAGATATGAGATCTTTGCTTATGAAGATGAGGTCTATAGACTCAAGAAAGTGATCTATGGATTGAAACAAGATCCTAGAGCATGGTCTAGCATAATTGATTCTTATCTTTTTCAGAATGACTTCATTAGGTGAAATAGGTAGCATAAATTGTATATAAATATTAATGAACAAGTTCAAATTCTAGTTATGTGTTTGTATGTTAATGATTTGATATTTACAGATGACTTATCATTTGATTTGTTCAATGGATCCATGCAAAAATAATTTGAGATGATTGATTTGGGTCACATGAAGTATTTTCTTGGGATTGAGGTGAATCAATTTGAAAATAGAATATTCAATTCTAAATTCAAATATTCCAAGGATATTTTGAAAAGGTTAAACATGGTAAATTATAAGTCGACACCAACACTAGTCATAGGAGGTTTGAAGTTAATAAAGGAGGACAAAGGATCCAATGTTGATCCAACATCGTATAAAAGACTCATTGATATTTTAATGTACCTAACAACCACAAGGCCAGATATAATATATAGTATGACCCTTATTTTAAGGTTCATGGAAGGTATAAATGAATTACACTAGCATGTAGGAAAACTAATATTGAGATGTAATGTAGGTATAAAATATTTTAGCATTTCATGTTAACCTTATAAATATATTAAATTAGTTATTTTCATGGAAATTGACTATGTAGGAAACAATGATGATAGGAAGAGTATGCCCAGTTACATTTATCATTTTGGTTAGGTATAGTTTCATGGGTATCCAAGAAAAACAAACATTGTCCATTTTTCATTAGTAGAAGTAGAGTATGTCGAAGCAACAAGGCCACATGTCAAAAAAAAATTGATGTGAAGGATGTTATTATATTTGAGTCCCAAATAGGAAGAAGTAGTAAATATTTTTTGCAACAAATCAATAATAGATTTATCACATAATAACCTTTTTTAAAAGAGTAAACATATAGACACTAGATATTACTTCATCAGAGAATTAGTCAAAAATGGAGAGATCTACATGGAGTTGTACATATACAAAGGTCAATATGAAGACATTTTTAAAAATCCATTGGGATGATTAAGGGGCAGGGGCGGGGGTGTGGGGGATGGGGGTGGAGGGGGGCGTGGTATTGGAATATAAGATTGACCCCACTCTCATTATTTGTGTTAGTGCCATGCTTAAATTGTGTTAGTGGATTATGAGTGGATTGAGTGGAGTGACAAATTATGTAAGTGTTGTGATAAATTATTCTAGTGAAAGTTAGTGGAATGATAAATTATGTTAGTGGAAGTTAGTGAAGTGATAAATAATGTTAATGGATTGTGAGTGAAGTCTTGTGGATGAAGCAAGGAATATTCTAGTTGATAAGTTTTTATAAAAAAAATTAATCATCTCAATTTGTAATATGAATGAAGAGAAGTAAAGAATTGAAGTGCTTGAGTATTTTAATATAAATTTTATTTTTTGAGTTTATTATTTTCTCTATATAGTAGAATAGATTCTTTTTTCACTTGCTTTAGTATACTACCTCAATATTAGATTTATCTCTAATCCCTTCACTTAAAAGGTATTTAAGATTAAAAATTTAATGGGTAATATAAGTTATAATAATTATAGAATTGTACTAAAAATTTTAATAGGTCATGTGTATGAATAATAATGATTTTAGAAGGCAAATTAAGCTATTTATCTTGTAGGATAGGGAATCCTTCTGATGACTACTAGTGTTGTGATCCTAACTACATTAACGATATAAATAGGCTTACAGAATATGCCATCAAATTTTGTAAAATTACCATTGGAGGTCAGAAAAATTTATTTTACATCATTATTAATACCAATAATGTGACCCTA
Source organism: Torreya grandis (assembly GCA_037957365.1). Classification (NCBI taxonomy): domain Eukaryota; kingdom Viridiplantae; phylum Streptophyta; class Pinopsida; order Cupressales; family Taxaceae; genus Torreya; species Torreya grandis. The sequence continues at coordinate 4,315,251 of JARHVA010000450.1, forward strand.
TGAATCCTCATCCTAACACTCTATGTCATGTTGTTATTTAAATTGAGCCTCTCCATATTATTTTCCAAAGAGATATGGTTATTCAACCTAAGGAAGAACTTATCATGAATAATTATAAGACCATTTATGCGAGAGAAACCAATGTTCTCAAAAGCAAATAGAGGGTGAATTACAAAATAATATATTACAAACATCATTATTCATTGAATTCATACCATCAATTATAAAACTATAGGAAATTGAAATGTGACAAGTTTCTCTAACTATTATGCGTATAGAAATTAGAGTGATGAAGATGGTATTTCTATATTTGGAAGAAGTGGAATTTAATTAGACCACTTCTCTTTTTCAATTTGTGAAAATGGTTTTACTAATGGTATCCATAAATCAACTACCATCACTATTTAAAACAATTTTTTCGTACACCATGATAAGGTGCTCAATTGTTTATTCATTCTCCATAGATTATTTATTCTTATAAAACAAGATTTTTTAAAAATGGGATCTTAAATTTTAGTAGTATAAAAATATGATTAAATATTTTTACTAAATTCACATTCATTTTTTAAAAATGTTGTAGGTGATGCTCTTAGGTCAAATTGATGAATATACAAAAGATGTTAACATGCAAGTAACAATTGCACTTAACCACTTTGGAGAATGGATAGTTTAACATATGTGATGTATAAATAAAAATAGAGTTACTACATTGTATTCCTTACTTAAATGTATCTAATAGGTGTTCAAATATGTATGTAATGCAGATGCGGACATGAAAAATTTCATGTGGTTAAAAATGATTACACCCACTGGGAAATTTACATCATATATTCATGGCCCCTAAAAATACATTACATAAGAATTTATTAATGCTAGACCTATACCATTCATATATATTTCATTTCCCATAATAATCCATTCCAAAAGGATGTAGTAATGTTATACCTATACAATTATTATATCTTTACTACAATGGATATATAGTTCTTCTACTAATAGGGATAATGTGCAGGTAACAATATGGGAAGATAAAATAAGTAGTGTTTGGAAGCATCATAATTGGAGTTCATAGTGAGATCAAATTTTGAATGAAGCCTTCTTTGTTATATCAAAGAATCGAACAAGTGATAAAAATAAAGAGGATAGTGTGTGAAAGAATTAGAATTGGAGGCCATAAGGATATCTAATGTTAAAGGGGCCTTATTTAATCCATTAGGGACATGAACAAGGCCTTCAACTATTGTGGGTTATATCAATTAAAATGTAGTGTTCTCACTTTTAGGCAAGGTTCACACTATTAATCAAAAAAATCACATCATACAAACCTTAAAAAACATTTAACTCTATAATGTGGGCATGCTTGAAGGCTATGAATAAGTCATATTTATCTTTATTATGTCTTAGTTTTTTTTTACTAAAAATTTTCCTTTACAAAATTATAGTGGAAGAATCACATGTGCAATGTGGTTTAAAAATTTGGATGATAATTAATAAGGATTTTTTTGTGTTAACCACTACTTTACATCGTTATCTTAGACTAAGAGACAAGTTTTGACAGGTATCCATTCCACCAAATTTACCCAAGGTATGACCTCAACCTCATCCATTATATTGTGGGATATTTTTCTAACAGCAAGAATTGAACCTAGGTAGTCTCTTTTTGAGCCAAACATCTTCACTAGTTGAACCAAGAACCATAATAATAATTTTCAGCATTTAAGACAATATTTTAAATATTATATTATTAATTTAGGATTTGATTTTTAAAACTATTGGTTGATGGAATTATTTCACCATACTATTATATATATTTCCCTCCCTACTTATATTTACATTGATTTAATTTAAGTTCTCTTTAATATAAAATAAGCTGGAAAGTGGGAAATGTTCTCCTCTCTTTTTCTTTTTTTCCCTAGAGAAGGGGTGGAGGAGGAATAATTATTTATTTAATTAATTTTTATAAATACAAACATTTTATTTTTAGGGTGAGTCTTATGTCTTCCACTAATTTCAAAGAATTCGATTAGAGGCCTTACACAACATATGAAATTTAATCTTGGATAGAATGTTACAATCCAACTAACATAAGACTCAATGTGTAATAAAATATAATTTCTTGGATACAAAATAATATCACTAAAAATAATAACATTGAAACTAATATTGACTTAATAAATTAAATGTGACATAAATCTAATTATGACCACTTTCTGAAAAATCATAAGAAATAACATGATGAGGACCAATCAAATAAAGTAAATTGATAATGAGGGGCCCTCCATTACATGAACATTCTCCTAGTTTTTAGTGCCTCCCAAATATCTTTACACCACAATTTTATTGAGAGTCAAGATATGCTCCATAATGATGTTCTTCACATTCCCTAACATTAGAAATGAAGGTTAACTTAGGTTATAAATTTAATACTCATGTGACTATATTTGTGGTGTGTAATCATAAAATGTAATTAATATTTTTAATAGACTATATCAGATACAAGGTAAAATTTTTGACATATCATCAAAATTTCTACAAGATTATAGTAAATATATAAATTATATTTAATATTGCTTTCTTATATTATAAATTATATTAAAATTTGAAAGGAAATGTTGTACAAGAGTTCAAGTTGATGCAATGGCATAGTGGTGACCCAAGATCAAATCTCACATGTGATTTAGGTGACGTACATTAGGGGACATATATTGGCATATTAGCATAGTATATGTACAAGAACTAGAATTCCCACTTGTGTTCAATATTAGGTGTAGTACCACAAATCCCATAATTATCATCTATTAAAAAACATGTGAAAGGAAATGTTAAATAAATAAACACCATAAAAAAAGTTCATGGAAGGCAAGGTTCACCATCAAATATAGTCTTTGAGGACCATCTCATATATTGTGGGTACCCACCATGATATTTTGTCACATCAAAAAGTGTAGATGCCTTAAAATAAGTACCATTTTCTTAGGAGGGAGACATTGTGATAAGGAGATATGCTTCTCAAAGTTTATAAAAAAACAACACCCTCATTCTTGCTTTTCCAAACTCAAGGACCAAGTTTGATGGTCATATGACTAGATTTATGTTTTTTAGCGATAAAATATAATTAATGTTTTTGATAGACCATATCATATGTAAGGTACCAAGTCACCATTCCTATTAGAACATGAAAAATGTACACTCTTAAAGATACCATATATTTTTGGATTGACATCCAACCTCCTATGAGTCATTCAAATTTTGAATCGTCATCTAAAGGTGGAGTTTCTTGTTGATAATGGCATTAAATCCTATTTGTTCTCATAAAAAGGTACAATTCTTGCTAGAGAATTTTTTCAAGATAAATTATCTACTTTAGATATTGTTTCATCTTTTTCAATATCTCTATTTTCCTCTATGATATAATCTACTACTATATGGTACTATCTTTATGGTCACCTATATATTGGATTTTTGTACCAACTGAGTTCAAAAAGGATGGTACATGGACTTCCCAAGTTGTCTAATTCCTTACCCATTTTAGCTAAATGTTTTATAGGTAAACAACATAGAGATCCATTCAAGGAAATCTCTTTTCATGATAGGAAACATTTGGAGGATATTCAAACAAATCTGAATGGACTATTACCTACTTCATTTTTGAGATATAAGTACTCATAATTGTTCATGGATGACTACTCTCAGAATACATGGGTGTTTTTCTTGAAGAAGAAGAGTGAGGCCCTTCATCATTTCTAAGGATTTTATCAATAGTTTGTGAAGGAAATATGACAACCTCTTCTTCACCTCCACTTAGATCGAGGGGGGAATTCACATCAAATAAATTCTTGACATTCCTAAATCAACAAGGCATCAAACAGAATTTGACTGCTCCCTACATACCCCAATAGAATGGCATTGTTGAGAGATGCAATCACATAGTGATGGAAATGGCTCATTACATGTTGTCAATATCAAAGCTAGAGAAATTATTTTGGGAAGAAGTATTCCAAACAGGTTTTTATCTTAACAATAGGGCACCAACAAATATTCTAATGGACAAAATGCTAGAAGAGGTATGGAGTGGTAAAAAAATCATTGATTTCTCATCTACGAGTGTTTGGTTTCACATCATATATGCATGTACCAACTCAAAAGAGGAAGAAAATCAAGTTAAAATCACTCTCGTACATCTTATTGGGCTATAGCACTACCTTGAAAGCATACCATCTCAAGGATCCTAAGACAAAGAAAATCTATGAGATTAGATATGTGGTTTATGATGAGTCATCCTTTAACTCAGTGATGTAAAAAGAAGAATCAACACCAACCACCTCTTACCAGTTACTCTTTGATTCATATGATGAGGAAACCTCTCACAGAGAAGATGAACTACAAGGGGAGTTGTATGTTGATCTTAGATAATTAGAAAATCCACCAGGTAGTTTTTCACATCAAAAAAATAGTTCTTTACATTAGCAATAGAGTTCCCATTTGAAGAGGGTACAAATCATCATCAGATACTCCCATACTTTATCCATAGTTAGAACAAGGAGTTAGACAAGAAATGAGGTAAATTTTTCACTCATGATTACACTAGTTGATAGCTCCAAACCTGATAATGTTTGAGAAGTACTAAGTCAACCTCGATGGAAAAAAGCAATGGATATTAAGTATGACTCATTCATGTAGAATCAGACTTGGGAACTTGTCAATCTACTTATAGGAAAGAAACCCTAGGCTATGAATGGGTTTTTAAAACTAAATATAAGGTAGATGGATCCATCAACAAGCACAAAGCATATCTTGTAGCAAAATGATATGCTCAGAAAGAAGTTATTGACTATGAAGAGACTTTTTCACCCACTATAAATATCAAGACCATTAGAGTTATTTATGCACTGCTAGCATAGAATGGATGAAAACATTAGTAGATGGATATCAAGAGTGCTTTCTCAAAAGGTGATCTGAGAAAAGAAGTGTAAACTACCCAAATGGAAGGATTTTTTGATGAAAAACATCCTAAAAAGCTATGTCATCTCATCAAATCACTCTATGGACTTAAACAAGATCCTAGGGCATGGTACATCAAGATAGATGATCACCTTTTGTAACATGGTTTTACTCATAACTCCTTAGATTCTAACTTGTACATAAAGAAGGTACGCATAGAAGTAATCATTCTTGTTTTATATGTAGATGATCCTCTAGTCACTAGAAGTTTATAAGACTAGGTTAATATTTTGAAGAATGACCTCAAAAGATCATTCAACATGACTGATTTGGGGCTATTCCATTATTATCTTGGCTTGGAGATATGGCAAAAATAGAATCATAGTTTTATCTCCCAAATAAAATATGCTAAGATACTCTTGGAAAAGTATATAATGTTAGATTTTAAACCTCTTTCAACACCAATTAGGAAAGGTTTACAACTCTTTCAATTATAGGACTCACCTCAAGTGGATGCGACTCTCTATAGAAAGCTCATTGGGAATCTCATACACTTGAAATGTACCAGACTGGATATATATTTTCCTATGAGCTATCTCTATAGATTCATACAAAAGCCAAAGAAATGTCACTGGGTTATAGCAAATCATGTCTTGAGATATGTCCAAGGTACACTTGAATATGGTTTATAATACAAGAAGAATATTTAGTACTTCTTGTACGGATACACCGACTTGGACTATGTCAGATCTATTGATGATAGAAAGTTAACATCAGGATACATGTTTCATTTTGGATATAGACCAATCTTGTGGATAAGTAAGAAGAAAACTATTATTTCTCTCATCCACTGAGGTAGAATATCACAACACACATGGAGCTATGTGTGACGTGATATGGTTACATCACATTTTGACTGATATGGGCATTAGTGAAAATAAGCCACCTATTCTTCATTATGAAAACTAGGGTGTGTTGAATCTTTTGAATAATCATATTTTTCATGAAATAAATAAGCACATTGAGGTCAAATGTTACTGCATTTGATAGCAAGTCTTAAACCACCACATCCAGCTCTAGTACTAACCATAGATGTATAAATAGTTGATATACTCATTAAATCCCTTGGAAAAGTGAAATTTGAGCTATTTAGGGGGTACATTTATAAAAATAATGTAACAATGGGGGAATGTTAGCATAGATGTTTATCCATTTGTTTTATTTCATTTTTTTAGATTGTCTAGATTCCTCCCTTCACGTTGTTAGTTACCATATTTTTGGTAACTTATTTCCTATAAATTATAATTTGCTCTTCACAAATAATTTAGTTTGATTATGATAATAATTACTGAGGTCAAGGATGATGCATCATGAATCCAATTTAGAATATGAAAATATACAGAGGCACGAAAGGACCTAGGGCCATTGAATTCATTAATCTACATGAATTATCCCACTGAATGGATTCAATTCATAGAGCCAGTGAATCCAAAGGGTGATATATTTAATTAACCAAGTCAATTTTAATCACATTACCATTGAATTAATATTAGTAACTGTGAAATTAAGTTATGGTTGGATTAAACAATATTCACATAGTTTCAAAGAACTAGAGATTAAGTACAGATTAATGGGTTCCACTTCAAAGCTAACACTTCCCCCTTTATATATTTCCATTACAAAGTATTATCAAGTACAGATACAAAGTTTGATGAAGTGGATCTCAATCATAGCTTCAAATACTACTCGGCTATCTATGAGGAAGTTGAGGTAATGGATCCTTGTTGCCTTAAGGAGTAACTCTCAGCCTTCACATGAAGATACAAAAAATACCTAGGGGAAATCAAATTAGTGGGCTTACATGATGTGGTAAAAAAACTAGAGGTAATGCCCTACATTGACCTAGTTTATGATTTGATTAGAAATGGACAATTTTTTGGCAAAATTTTCCATGTCCATCAAAACATCACACCTATCATATCATGTAGACTATGTTATTGGGCATGCTTTTGAGAAATATTATCAACTCCCTTACCTAGAGGCAACCTATAACCAATCCCAATTTGAACAATAAATGTATACAAATAATGTGACCATTAACTTATAGGAATATGCGAGTGGCCCAACCACCTTCAAGTTTAATGGAACATCTCTACCATCCTAATTTCCACTTTTTAGACTAGGAATTAGAATTTTCATGGCTTTATTAAATATAATATATGGTTTTTCATCTATAACCTACGTCAATGAAGATTGGATTCCCTTGGTAGAGACAATCCTCACCTCCACCAAGGTCATTGCCATTGGATAAATCATTAGTACCAGTTTGATCAACCAAGTTAGTAGTTTAGACAACCATTTGGATGGAAATTTTCATATGATGTCTTATCTAGTGGATGCTAAAACTTCAATAGTCCACTTGAATTTCAAAGAACCTTGGGAACCCTCCCCCATATATCTGAAGAATAGAATTTTTGATGAATTTAATATCCTTCACACCTAAAAATTTAAGAGAATTATGACTAGACTAATAGAAAAAATCTATCCAATCATATATCAAGCCATTTATGGAAAAGATATACTTAGATTTTCTAAACATATAAGAATGATTGGAAATATTGGTATGTACTAGATTTACCCATATTGCACAATCATCAAAATTGATAGAACCAATGCCCTTCCAATTTATCTTCCTTAATTGGTACTAGATAAGGTGAAAGAATAAGAAATTATAGATCAATTGGCATATTTTTTATATTTCAATGTAAGGAATGCCAAACAATGAGCAATCTACATATTGCCTATCAGGATTGGCTGGAGCCTAGATTCAACATACTATATGGGAACATTTCCACCCGATGGGTAGGACTAGAACATCCTATGATTTGAAGTGAGCACCCTATATGTAATGGGATCTAAAGAAAAAGTTTAGGGATAAATAAAATCATTTTCAGGGAGAGGATTGATTATGGTCATGTGACATATCCACATGAAGAGGTATTTTTACATGCTTTAAATGATACAAAAGTTCATACGATGATGAACAAGGTAAATATGTTAATGTTGGTGGCCAACCATATTCAATACAACCTAAATACCACCAAGGAGGATGCTCAAATAATTGAGAAAGACCATTGGGATTCAAATCCCTCTTTAGTACCCCTCTCACAAGATAGAATTTAAGGACATGATTAGGCTAGTCCATTTGGAAAAGTTTCTATAGAGAGTGAATAAAGAATCATCCAAGGGCCTCTTTAGAATGCCATCCCAATAGTAATGATGGTAATGATCACCATAGTGTGCACTGCCCCTCACCTAACTTCCACTACATTACGTAATACAAGCATAGCTTAACCTGGTAGACCACTTTCTATGTTTCTTTTTCCTCCACTCACTATATCATAGCAAGTGATTCTCCCATATTTCCTCTTCCCAGTTTATAGTTTGGCTCCATTTCTATACCCAATCTAAACCATTACATCATCACCTCTATCAACTTCTCCATCCCATGCATTGATGCATACATCCCTAGGTTCCCTTCCAACAACCACTATTGTTATTACCTCATCACCACCAACTACCCATCTTATTTCACTTGTTGCTACTTCACCATTTTGAAAAACAACTAATACACCCAATGGGAACCTATTGTATATCAAATAAATCAAAAATATCCTTTATTTTATCCCTATGGAACTATAATAAAAGGAACCTCAAAGGAGAAATTAGGAGAAAAAAGGGATAAAATAGAAGGCTCTAAGGAAGCAAAACCCGTAAAAATATTAGATAATGGTAAAGATGATAAAGAGAAGATTTTTAAGGGAGAATGGTTCACATAAGAAGAATGGGAAGATAAGATAGATACTTCATTCTCTAAGAACATTAATGAGACCATGAAGAGTGACATAGAGGATAAATGGTTTCCAAAGGAAGCTCAATTTGAGGATATTACAATTCTGAAGACCAATTCATGTTCAACTAAATTGCTTTAAGACTAATATGGAGACAATGGATATGAATCTTAGTCAAAATATCTAGCTTCAACATAAGCACAATTGGAAGATGTACCTCAATCCTCAAGACTTCATGTGACATTAATACCATCTACAATAATAGTTTAACCAAGTTGCTACTACACAAAGGGTTATGGCACCAACTTATTATTCATATTCTTTAACTATAGTTTTTTTTGTCTAGTTATTTATGTGGTGGTTATTCCTACTATTATGGATTCTTATACCTAATTAAATAAGGCTCTTGTAGTTACAATGATAGTTTTAAAACTATGACCATAACCCCTATAATTTAAGTTGTGGCATCCCCCAACCAAGTTTTAGAAAGTCCTACTAGGGTTACTCATACATCTATTATAGACTATTTACAAAATTTTCTTAATACCCCTTCTACTCATTCATTATTTGTATCCTTAGGGAATCATCCCTTTGGGATAAATAAATTGGTGAATTTTGGAAGTTTGGTTTTCAAAAACATATTTGCTTCCCTAGTTGCTCCTCCTCAACCATCCAGTTAATTAAACTTATTTATTGGTCCTATAACTCAAATAGAATCAGCCACAGTTACAACATAGAAGGGGTCAAATAAAGGGAAACTAATAGATGATAAAGTGGATCCTAAAAGGGTCACTCGATGGATAAGATATATTCCTCCTTTCCCTTAGCTAGAAACATCTTATCCCAAGTCCATAATCCCCCTAATACAATCCACATCTTCCACTCTTATACAACAGGTTGAGCCTTCACAATAACTAATTGCCTTGAATATTACTAAGTACATCCATAAGATGCAACAAACAAAGGCAGACATGTAGGACTTGGTTATTATGGAGTAGCCCATAGTCAAGTTTCATTTTCATAAGGAAACTAAGACTATGAGGAAGATAAAAATAAAAACTATAATGGCTAAAGGGTATTAGGGAGAGTTAAATCAAAGAGATGTGTTCTAATTAACAAAAAATAATATAATTATCCCCTTTAACTCAGGCAGTCACATGGAAGACCCATACACTGTTATATACTCTATAAGGAATAATAAAAGTTATGTTTAGGGGATATAACTAATTTTTGGATTTTTTATAGGAAATTATCACATTTAGCCTCTAATACACCTCATAGGCAGTGTGCAAGGAGCATTCTAGAAGTTATATGATGTCCTCTAATTAATAAGAGATGTAAAGAAAGAATCATAACCTAAGTGAGGGGGTGTCTCATCCCTTGCAGAGGACCTAAAGAATATGGAGGCCAATATTTATTTTCTAGGATGAGTAACCAGAGATAAGGCATACAACCATCTAAACTTAATAACTACCCTGGATGTTATATAGGCTGAAAACTATGTGGCCACTAGAAGAGATAGCTTAATTGAACAACATCAGGAGATGAAAAATTTAGTATGAAAAATCATTAATTATGAAGAGAAGGCCATCATATTCATGGGTAAATGAGAGTTAATGGTGTACATAACCAAAGTGGATAATTAGTCCTTAAGACCATATCAAAAGACCTCCTCTGAACAACAATAAATAATTGTAGAGTAGTGGTCAAGGGCATAATATTAAGACCTATGAAGACATATAATAATTGATAATTTATTCTAGAATCAGGGTCCTTAGTACTAAGACTCTTTATGTAGATATCATGGATTTATTGAAATCATAAAAAAAAATAATGGACATGGTCCTTCAACTCTTTAAGAGACCCCTATTGGACATTAGGATGATTGAAATAGATTTTTAAGCAAGTCATGCTCTCTACTTGTAAATTCAAGTAAATAAGAAGGCTTCTTAGGCCACATCACTACCACTATCCATCTTGACTACTCTAGCATCTTCAATGATTAGGCCTACTTTTACAATAACTTGAGCTACACTAATAATGACAACTACTAGCACACAAACATGATCAAGTGTAACTACCTCCTCATAGGCAAGTTCTTTTGTTATCTCCTACTGTCATTGTAAACTACAAGTTTGTTTTAAGAATATTCTTATCCTTTGTAAGCTATTGGTGGCATATTTTACTGGGTTTCATACCCAACCCCTTCATAGTATATTTTTTGAATGGGATGTAAACTTTGAAAATGGCTTCAAGGATGAGGTGCCCCCATCCCAAGCCTATATATACATGTATCTCCCATATTTCAAATGGAAGAAATTATTTGAAACTCAATATAGATAAAGAACTTCTAGTTATTTTTAAAATATGTGTTTCATGACTTATTCTCTCTCTTTCATGTCTATATTGTATTATTTCTACATTTTTGATATAACCAATAACTTAGTCTTTCTTGATATATGTAATAGTAGTTTTAAGTAGCTTGTAATCAATTAATAAGATTTTATCAATTAGAATATGTAGTATCAATTTAGGTTGATAGATATTACTTTTTGGTAACAAGCTAGATAAGTTACACTTTTAAATTTATATAGAGATGCCATTTGATGCAATTTCCTAGACTGAGTCGTAACTAGTCAAAGATGCTATTTGGTACTAGCTATAATCTTGAAGTTGAGATATGTTACAATAGTCTTGATAACAATAAACATTTAGTTAATAAATCATATCTAACTATATCATATCCCTTAGACCTTTTCATTTTGTTTGTCAGTTTTGTTTGCTAATGTATCTATCTATAAGAATTAGTTCTTTGGCATTTGTCTTAGTCCTAGAGCTAGTTAGAAAGGATTCACGTTCTTTGTTTTCAAACATTATTTTATATCTTTCCTTTCCATCCTATTTATGATTTATTTGAACTCTTCCCACCTTAGGATAAATCCATCTACATCACCATTCCATCTAACTCAGGTAGATCTAGTATCTATATCCATATCTGAACTATCTAAGTTAACAATTAAATTGCTCATATCTATTCTACCACTGATTACTGTAAGACCCAATAGCTAAAAATCATTCTCCAAAGTGAAATTAACCGTCAATGAGATCCAAAAACATTATAGGTCACATCATAAATGTTTTCTAGTGTGTATAATACCCAAGACAACAATATGGGAATTCAAGGTTGACCTTGCAAACTTAATTTTGAGAGAATTTTTTTTGGCACAAAATTATTGTAAGCAATAAATTTTAGAGGATTTTTTATTATGTTATAATTTTTTATTGATACAAATATTACACCATTATAAATATATTTTAATGTACTTATGAATAGTGGTCACACTAAATTTTTTGAGCAATATTGGGTAATTTGTGTCCTTTCAATGTTAGCCTTCAAAATTTCATCTTTATTAGTTTATAAGGTTGAGACCCATAAAATAATTCATATATATTTCATT
>JARHVA010000450.1:4332500-4480000 GCA_037957365.1 Torreya grandis
GAAACAATGAGATGGTTACCATCATTGGAAAAGGAAGCATTTTTATCCATACCAATAAAACTAACAAAAGGCAGATTCAAGATGTTTACTATGTACCTAAGTTCAATCACAAGTTTATCATCATAGGTTAGCTTATCCCAAATGGGTACAAGGTTATATTTTACAATGAATAATTCATCATATTTGATATGATAGGATGGAAGAGGAAGATTTAAATAATCAAGATCATAATAAATTAGATGTTTATGCTGAGAATGCAAAGTCAGATCATAGTAGTTCTCAAAACTATAGTAGATGAGTCTACTCTTTGGTATCTTAGATATGGGAATTTGAGCTTTGGAGGCTTAAACCTTATTTACAAGAAGAAAATGGTGAGAGGGTTGTCTTGTATATAATATCCAAAAAAGGTGTGTGAAGGATGCATCTTGGAAAAGAAACATAGGAGTGCATTTCTCATGGGTAGAACATGCAAAGATAGAGGTCCTTTAGTATTGATACATTTATACTTGTGTGTTCCAATGAAGACCCATCTAAAAGATATAGGAGTATTTCTTGAATAATATATCAAATGCATTTGATAACTTCAAGAAATTCAAGGCCATGGTAGAGAAGCAAAGTGGCCACCACATCAAAATTTTGAAGAAAGATAGAGAGGGAGAGTATATCTCTAATGAGTTGACGAATTTTTTCAAGGATCATGGAATCAAGAATTAATTTATATCTAGGTATACACCACAACAAAATGGTGTGGTTGAGAAGAAGAATAGGACCATCCAAGAGATGATAAGGAGCATGCTAAAGGCAAAGGGTTTGTCTAATGATTTTTAGGTTGAGGCTATAGTAATAGTCATATACTTGTTTAATATTTTTCTAACAAAGCACATTATGAATATGATCCATCAAGAAGAATGGAGTAGTCAGAATCCAAGTGCTAAACACCTTATAGTTTTTAATTGTGTGGCATATGCACATGTGCCTAGGTAAAGAAAGAGAAAATCGGATGACAAAGGTGAGAAGTGCATATTCATTGGTTATAGTGACTATTAGTGCCCAAAATTGCACTAAAGTAATATATCCATTTATAATTATAGATGCAAAATTTATTTATCCCACTTACTACTTTCAACTATTTATTAAATGTAAAGTGTCCAATTAATTTGGTCTTTACTAGCCTTTGGTATATCAAAAGCCAAGTTTAAGTCATGTCTAAGCATCTCAAGACCCTTGTTCCAATTTCCCTAGCCTAGGCCCTTTAATTTAAAATTCAAACTGATTGGAGTAATTTACATGGGATAATTTTAAATACACCATGGGTTTAGTTTAAATTTCATACTACAATTTAGTCATGTTTATTAACATGACCAAACCTTAGTCTAAAATTTGTATTTGGTCCCTTTCGTTTCCCATCGCCCTTAGTCCTTTTATCTATCATGGTATAACTAATGCTTAGTCCCTTTGTTATAAACTTAGTTCAAATTCCTATCCTAAAGATTCTATCCTATTCATTAATGCAACAAAAACATAGACCAAGACTTTGTAATAATTCTTTTCTTCCCCAAACTCTGACTTAATTATTTTTATGTTAATTTTGAGCCAATCATGTCTACCTTGATAGATCATAATCGAATGGTGCACATTGAATCGGGGAGAGATGATATAATGGAGTGTGATCAAATCTAAAAAATTAAAAAGACCTAGGATAATCACAAAGGTGACAAGTGTCAAGCTCGTAGTACATGGTTAAAAGCTCAAGCATGTTCCCATTGATTGATGGTACATGGAAATGTATATAGATCCTAGTTAATGGTGCATAATAGGTCAATATTTTAATGAATCTTAGGGTAAATTTAGACATGACAGGTGGTGTAATTACATGCCAAAAATTAAAGCTCAAGTACCTATTAGAAGATCAATGAAATACATTGATGCGTACGTGTTCTAATCAATGGAGCACAACAAGTCAATACTTTTCAACAAATCTACAAGCAAATTCGAGATCGCCACATGGAAAAATCACATTAACTTGATAGAACTAAAAGAGTATAGAGTATAGAAGAACTGTGGGACTACCAAGTGGCATGACCTTAGGTTCAAAAATATATAGAAGACAATGGTGTTTCACCCCTTACATAATGATTATACGAAGTGTGTTTGTTTACCCAAATAAGATCTGAAGGTGTGAGATCGATGTGGACTTTTCAACAAATCTGGGACAAACCTAGTAGTGACAAGTGTCACAACCATGGAAAATATTACAAGACAACCAATGGTGTTCAATCCTTTAGATCTAGATCAATAGTCTATGGTGATCTACGCAAGGATAATCGGATGGCATGAATTGAAAGAAGGATTTTCAAAGGTAAACATTCACTTTTTTAAAATATTGATGAAAAAAAGTGACATGGTATTGCCACATAGGTAGACAACTCACATTAAATATTATTTTTTAAAGGCATATGTAGCTTATAGAGCACATGACCTATAGGTGAGTCATAGTTGAACAAGGTCAATGTTTAGTGTTTGATCCTGAGTTTAAAGGATCAACATAACACATTTGATCTGAGAAAATGAGATCAATAGTGCTATTTAAAGGTGGACATTTTAACAGAGCTCAAGGAAAATGTGGAAGTGACATGTGTCTAGGTTGGATCAAAATAAGTGGCTTAGTCACTTTTGAGCCCCAAAAATGTCTAGATGGATCTGGTGTGACATGCCACATGTCAATATGTGGCAATATTTGGTTTAAGAGTTGAAATTTATGGATTCCACATGGATGGGCAAGAATTCAAAGTATAGAAGAAGGTCTGTGGGCCATTATAGAGCATATTTTTGGCCATGGATCATATTCTACCTCTACCATAGCTGAAGCATCTCAACGCCATCATTGTAAGAGTAGGTTTTTCAATTTCATGCATTAGAGGAAAGGCAAGTATACAAGAAGTTCTAATTGTGAAAACAAGTGGTCAAGGGCATCTTCATGAAGTTACATATGTGGAAAAATTTTGTTTGGCTTCCACCACAAAATTTCACCTTCTATATCATATAAAAGGGCATCTCTATTCATGAAATCAAAGGGTTTGATGAAAATATTCATCACTATTTATAGAGGTAGTTACAACAATGATTTTTATGGAAAATGGATGAAGATTTCAAGTGTGGAAAGAAATATTTTCCAGTTGGGTGCATCTTGATAGAATTTGGAGGGCTACTTTGTAATTTTCATTTTAGAACCCATGGTCTTGTATCTAAATTGGGTGTAAAATGTATAAATAGATGGCTTCTCATCTATTGTCAAGGTTTTTGGTTATTCATTTTCTCTAATTCTAGGTGTTAGAAAAAAAATAGGATCAACTACTATTTGTAGATTTCATCTACATTGTTAAGGTGGTTGTCAGTGTACAGCGATTACCAAGTTTTGAGAGCATGCTTATGTCTCCATTGTCAAAAGAGAAAACTCATGATGCTTTTCCCATATCATCATTATAAAAAATTGATGTATGTAATATTTTATTGTATCATTAATGGAAAATATTTGTGGTTCTTACTATTTGCTTTTGATGAAGTGCAACAATGTGTTTTTAAGATATTTTTGAGTAGATATTTAGCTCCATGCTTACTGATAGTTGTCATTTTAAGCATAGATATAAATTATAAAACCCTTTTTTACATTATTTTAGAATATGTTGTTGAATAACTTGTTAGGGCACCCTAGTTTTATGGATTCAATGGGAAAGAGTATGTGGGATTCTAGTTTCAGTGTATGTTCTAGGGTTTCAAAATCATTTTAGTATTTGAATTTTAATGGCACCAATGACTTCAAATTAATACTGGTAATAACCACTAAATGGCATTTTATTTTTTCCTACGTATTTTCAAATAATAGTGTCATGAATACTGCAATATACCCTAATGTTTGAAAACCAAAAACACACCACACCCTTTCATAAAATTATTTAACTATCCTACCCTCAAAATAATACACCCTTTGCATACTATAAGTGTTATTTTCCCTACAAAAGCATAAAATATCGCATTTAAAACATGTGTTTACATTTGTGATTTTAAGCATAATGCTTCAATTTTTCATTTGACCCCTATTATTGAAGATTCTATAGAATGAAGATTGTAGTCATATACCCATCTATCTTCAATAGCTTGTATAAGATCTAGAGAATTTGTTCATTATGTGTGATAACCCTTCTCGAGTGGAGTGTGAAAGTTTGGTTATTTCCTGGTCACATTTGTGTTCCCTTTTGTGAAAAATTCCCATGGAGGTTGAATTACAAAATCTCTCTATGTTAGCAAGCTACCCCATAGGTCCTCTCACCTTGGTTCAGGTAGAGACATAAGTAGTAGGGATTTGAACATACCCTCTGTCGATGCCTCTCAGTCATTTTCTACATTTGGTTCATTCTTGATGGAAAAACCTCCCCTGGATATAATGATATATCATTAGGTTTCTTATCTTTGATTACCATTTCTTCAAATTTGTAAGGCCGAGCAAAAGAGGTGTATAATTGGGAATAAACACTTTATTGGTGCTATTGTTGGGAATTAAATTAGAGTCCTAGTTACTTATGTTTCTAGGGGACTCTTACAAGTAAATTTAAGTCTTTCATGTTGTGAAGTTATCTACTATTATTTACAACATTTGAACTATCTTGGTTGTCAACTTTGTATCCCTCCACTAGGGGATGTGCTAGGAATTGAAATATTTGATGATTTGAATCATGTTGAGTTTATTGCAAAGAGCTATTAAAATTAAATGTTGGAAGGTGATTTCTCCCCTTTTGGACATAATTTGGAAAATTTCAATGTCTTTTCATTTTATCTCATTATTAAATTTATCAAGTATGTTTCTAGAATGTATCACAATCAATTTGTTAATTGCTATATTTTACAATTTGATTCTAATGGTGACTCTGATTTTATCTTCTGATTTTAAGAAAGATCAATGCCTAGTTTGAATATCTATGTTAACTTGAAAATTTGAGTATTTTATTATTTTCAAAGTTGGAAGGATTGAAATTATCCTTCAAAGGTGAGTTGTCCAAACAACTTATGTTGCCCCTAAGTCTTCATCAAAGAAGAGGGAGACAAGTTTGGAGGCATGTTAAAAGGTAAAGTTCAACTACTAAATAGTGTCTTGATTACCAATACTATGATAATATTTAATTTTTATTAAACTTCCCATTATTGAGGACTTTCATAGCTCTTTTAGTCAATATGAAACTCATAGTCCTGCTTACTAACCAACTCCTTCTCAACTAGTTTAATCCCCTCACAGGTTTTATCCTACAAGTCTACCTCGTTCACCCCCTCACATCCCTTTTATAGTTGTTATTGAACCTCTGATTGAACCAATCATGAGGCATAGGGACCTAGATGAGAATAAAAATTATGTATTCCACATTCCCAGATTCAAGCCTTTCAATTTTGATGGCATGGAAGGTTATCCTAATGAAGTCCCCAAATGAAGTAAGGAAATGCCTTCCAAAATTTCAAGGGAATAATGAAGTAGTGATTAGCACCTGAGGGCTTTTCGAAACATCATTGAATATTATGAGGTTAATCATGAGGATGTGTGCATTAAGTTGTTTGTGCACATGCTAGAAGAAGATGCATGAGATTGGTTTAATTCTGATCTCTATGGATGTATTGATTCATGGGAAGAAATGTAGAATGTTTTTATAATTTAATATGGTGAGAGAGTTGATCCAAGATTTATTTTGGCTGAGTTTGAAAACATCAAGAACCACAATAAGGGTGTGTAATATTTCGACACATAGTTCAACAAAGCTATGACGTGGCTGCCTGAGAATGTAAGGCGTATTGATATAGCGTGCTTGATAAAATACTATGTTTCCTTTGATTAGAAGACTACATATTAATTGTAATATAAGGCTACCACAAACCTATGGTTGGAATTCAATATGGCCATCCAAATTGAGAACAATATAGGGAAAGCTTATGAACAAGTGGGCTGATGTCAAGTTGGTTAATTTTGAGAAAACATAGTTCATTAAAAATGCCAATCTTGAGGAGACAATTAAGACTCTGGCCTCTACTGTAAAAGAGATGCCATACAATCTTATCAAGGCTGAGAAGGGGTCCCTCACTTGTCTCCTGGTGAAGAGAGGGCTCCATATCTAAATCAAGCACAAAAGGGGATTGTTTTCCATAATTAAGATAATGATAGATGGAAGAGGCATTTATATGATGAAAGAATAGGTAGACATCATAATAGAGGGGTTATGAAAGAAGTGCATGATCTATTAAACACCAAAGTGAATGATATAGGCTATAACATTAATGTTTATTGGGGTGATAAGTGATTCCTTCTGCATCTTCCATGTGATACAGCTAAACCAATTGATGAATATGTAGATAAACTTGAGTCTTCATCATCTAGTGATGAGATTATGATTTTCAATTATCAAATTCCCCAAAGCAAGATATATGCCTCCACAAAATAAATGAGTGATCTTATTGTTGATCAATTTTGAAGTGTTGTACAAAAGGTATGTGTCCCAACTTGTGAATTTGCTTGTGAGGTTAATATCACATAGGCATATGAATTACCTATTCATGATTTTGAACTTTTAAGATAAATGATGATTAAAAATATGATGGGGGAATTCTATCAGTTAATGATGTAAGGGCATCATTTTATTTAAAATATTTTTTATTTTACTACTAGCTAATGCCCATAAAGGGGATTAAGGAGTTGTATTTTAAAATTTGTATTTTGGGGATAGCCAGCCACTTAACCATTTCTCATTTAGTGACTAGAATAATGAAATAAATCAAAAAGGGGCAATCTGAGTAGGAGTTTTTAAAATCAAAAAGTGGTAGGTGGAGGAATTTATGGAGGTTTTGAATGTTACATCAGATTTAGGTGGGATTTTTTGTAATTTTTAAGAGAACAAGAACAAAATAGAATAGGAGCAGAGGAAGGTCTACAATAGAACATGATAGACCAAAGAAGAAGGTTTAAAATAGTAATAAGCATATAAATACAAGAGGGATAAAGGAAGTAGAAAAGAAAAACTAAAGCAAAAGACATAGAGGAAAGTAGTATATATGTAGTAGACAAGGATGGAGGAAGTGGAATAACAAAGGGAGCTCTGTTCTATAAACATTTTTGCAACTATATGTAAGAGAGTGTAAATCACCATCTTTTGAATATAATATAGTACTATTATCGTAATAGCTATTATCTCTTTGTATGTGCTTGTGAGTGTTAATTGTTTGTAAATTTCTATTCTAAAATTGGATCTTTGATTTGAAATTTTAAAGTGCTTACATTTCTAAAAATTTTGGACAACCATCGACAAACATTTGCTACAAGTGCCCACAAAAACCTACAGTCTTTACTGCAAGTTCCCATAGCAACCTATAGTCATTATTGCAAGTGCTCATAGAAACCTAAATCCATTGTTGTAGGTGCCCATAACAACCTAAAATCATTGTTACATGTGCTTATAACAACCTACAACCACTGTTGTAGGTACTCGTAGCAACAACCTATTTTGGGCAGCAACATAAGTGTGTCTCTATAGTTATTTTTTCTTATTCTAAAGTTATTTATAGGACCTATAACATGTATTTATACCTCTATGAAGGTTGTGTGAGGTTTATTACAGTAACACAACCCCTCCTTTTCCACTTATTTACTCTATTTTTTGTGTTTTTAGGTGCCTACAAGGGGGTGGGTGTCATCAGCATGGTATCATAGCATAGCTATAGCTCTAAGAAGAAGGATAGTGAGTTGAGAATGGGTTTGGAAGAATCCCTATGAGTGGAATTATGGGTGTATCCCTATATCTAAGGATATTGTAGCTAGAAAACTGCAATAAGACAAAAAATGAAAAGAAGGTGAGTTAGAGTATCAGGATACTACCAAGGAGAAGGATGGCAGATGTTGCATCTACAAAAATAATAGGAAGAATAGATGAGGTGTTGTCAACCCTAAGGGGAATGTAGGAAAGAATGAATTCATTAGAAGGTGGAATAAGAAAAGGTAGAGCACATGAAGAAAGTGACAGTGAAGATGATGGAGAAGCAGAGATGGTTGGATACGAAGGTGAAGATGTAGATGGAGATATAGATACAGGTGAAAGAAGGCTTATAAGAGCTATTTACAACATTTGAAAAGGAAAAATGGTAGAATTACAAAGCTTCTTAGCAAGTTTAGAACCAGATGAACTAATTAACTAGGTAATAGAGATGGAGGAATACTTTGAGTATAATGAAGTAGAGGACCCAAAAAGAGTGAAGCTTGCTCCAGCAAAGTTGAAAGGTCATGTAACACTCTGGTGAAAAGAGGTATAGGCTGAGAGAAGAAGAAATGGTAGAGATAAGATTACTTGGTGGGGTAGAATGATGAATAATATGAAGGCTAAATTCCTACCTAATGATTATCATCTTGAAATTTTCAAGAAATTGTATAATTTAAAGTAAAGGGAGTTGAGTGTGAAGGCATATATAGAGGATTTTTATAAGATTTCTCTCAGATCTAGTCATAATGAGTTAGACAATGAAAAAGCAACAAGGTATGTTAATGGATTGAGATTGAATATTCAAGATGAACTAAGTATGATAAGGCTAAAAAATGTGGAAGAAGAATACCAGTATGATTTAAAGGCTAAAGATAAATTGTCAAGGAAGTAAGGAATAAACAAAGGTAGAGGTGGATTCATCAAAGGTAAAGTGCAGTAACAGAAAAAATATAGCCATGGTAAGGAGGATAGCCCATCAAAAAGTCAAAAGGAGAAAGATAAAACAATATCAAGACCATACCCCATGAGAGGTAGAGGTAGATATGGAAGAGGCCAAGGTAGAGGCTTTCAAGATACATGCTTTAATTATGGATAGTCAGGGCATAGATTTTATGAATGCCCACAATGCAGATTAAAAGGATAAAAGATAATAGGGGTAACAAGTGTGCATGTAGAAAAAGGGGATAGTGAATATACAAGGTTTATTAGTTAACTAGATGAACCTAATAAAGGAGAAACACTTATGATGAAGAGGACATTATTGAAGCTAGCCAAGAAAGAGGATGAACCTATCCAAAGGAAAAATTGATTTAGAATAATTTATAAATCAGGTGAGAAATGTTGCAAAGTCATAATAGATAGCGATAAAATTGATAACTTAATTATAGTTAAAATGGTGGATAAGCTAGGGCTAAAAAGGATATCTCACCCTACCCCTTATAAGGTGTCATGGTTACAAAAAGGGCACCATGTCTTGGTTGATCAGGAATGCCTTGTGAATTTTTAAATAGGCACATATGAAGATGAGGTGTGGTGTGATATAATGCCCATGGATGTATGTCGTTTACTCTTGGGGAGACCATGGTAGTTTGATAGGAAGGCAATACATAATGGAAGAGTAAACACTATCACATTGGAGAAAAATGGAAGAAAACACACTCTCACACCATTCACAACCAAGGAACAAGAGGTGGAAGGTGGTCCAAGAACACTGCTAGTTCTTAAGGAGCTATAAGTAGATGTAGTAAAGAGCAATAGTGACATGCCTTTAGAAGTAAAGGAGATGCTTGAAGAGTTTGATGAAATTATGTCCAAGGATTTACCATAAGGACTACCACCTATGAGGAGCATCAGCCATCTAATGATTTGATTCTAAGGGAAAGTTTACCCAAAAAGGTAGGATATAGGTTGACACCAGTAGAAAATGAAAAAGTGAAAAAAAAAGTAAAACAACTATTAGAAAGAGGACTAATTAGAGAAAGCCTTAGCCCATGTCCTATACTAGTTGTATTAGTACCAAAGAAGGATGGTGAATGGAGGATGTGCATGAACTCAAGAGCTGTCAACAAAATAACCATAAGGTATCATTTTCCTTTACCAAGAATCGATGATCTAATAGACTATTTGGGAAAGGCTAGATATTTTTAAAAAGTTGATTTAAAGAGTGGATATCACCAAGTTAGGATAAGAAAGGGTGATGAGTGGAAGACTTCTTTTAAGATCAAAGGGGGGCCATATGAGTACTTAGTAATGCCATTTGGGTTAGAAAATACACATCGTACATTTATGAGGTTAATGAATGAAGTGGTGAAACTATTTTTAGGGAATTTTTTGATTTTTTATCTTGATGATATTTTGATCTTTAGCAGCAATAAAGAAGATCATTTATTACATATTAGATAAGTCGTACAAAGGATCAAGGAAGAAAGGTTAATGGTGAATTTGAAAAAGAGTAGTTTTATGAAAGATAAATTGGTTTATTTGGGATATGTTATATCTCAACAAGGGCTAAAAATTGATCCAGAAAAGGTACATGCTATCATTGAATGGCCAACACCTAGAAGTGTGCATGATGTTAGAAGTTTCCATGGCTTGGCAAGTTTCTATCATAGATTTATTCAAATTTTTAGTGGTATATGTTCACTCATAACTGAAACTAAAAGGGGAGATAAGAAAGAGTTTAATTGGATAGAAGCAATAGATAAGAGTTTTGAGATTTTGAACAAGAAATTCACTAAAGAAATAGTACTATCATTACCTAAATTTTAAAAGGTAATTCAAGTGGATTGTGATGCAAGTGGGACAACCATATGAGTAGTTTTAAGCCAAGAGGGAATACCTATTGCACAATTTAGTGAGAAGTCTAGTGATGCCAATAAGAGGTATTGTATTTATGACCAAGAATTCTATGCCATTGTGCAAGATTTAAAGAAGTGACATCATTATTTGCTTCCAAAAGAGTTTATTCTCTACATGGATAATCATGCTTCAAAATTTATTAATAGTCAAACCAAGTTGAACCACAAATATATGAAGTGAGTTGAATTCCTACAAGGATATACTTTTGTTCTCAAGCATACAAGTGGGAGTTCAAATAAAGTAGCAGATATATTGAGTAGAAGAGTAGCATTGTTAACTAAAATGAGAGCTACAGTAGTTGGATTTGATGATATGAAAGAGTTCTATAAGGATGATTTGGACTTTAAGGATACATGGAAAACATGTATGGAGCATAATAGTGTGGATAGGAAACCTTAGATGTATTATTTTGTACAAGATGGACTGTTCTTCAAAGGACAACATTGCATACCACAAGGATCAATGAGGCAGAATTTAATAAGAGAAAAACATTGCGGTGGTTTAGTTGGACATTTTGGAGATGATAAAATAATGGCACAACTTACTGAAAAATATTTTTGACCAAAGATGAGGCAAAAAATTAAAAAAATTGTTCAAGGATGTCAAATTTGTTAATATACCAAAGGAAGGAGTCAAAATATAGGCCTATATCAGCCATTACCCATATCATAGAAGTCGTGGGAAGATGTGAGCATGGATTTTATGTTTGGACTTCTAAGAACATAGTGAGGTAAAGATTTTATTTTTGTGTTTATTAATAGATTTTCAAAAATGGCTCACTTTATAGCATGTAATAATATAAATGATGCAACGCATGTAGCAATTTTTTTCTTTACGAAGGTTATTATATTACATGGTTTTCCAAGAAATATAGTTTCAAACCATGATACCAAGTTTGTAGAACATTTTTTAAGGATACTTTGGAATAAATTAGGTATTGATTTAAAGTTTAGTTCTGCATATCATCCTCAAACGGATAGACAAATTAAAGTTGTTAACCGTAGCTTGGGAAATTTGCTAAGATGCTTAATTGGTGACAAGTCTAAGCAATGGGATTTGATATTGCCTCAAGCTAAGTTTGCATATAATGACTTAGTCAATAAAATCATAGGTAAGACTCCATTTTATATTGTTTACATGCATATCCCTAGGGGTATTTTAGAATTAAGGGAGCTTGAAAATACTAAGGGATATAAGAGAAGTGTTGAAGGAGAGGAGCTTATCAAATATATGCAAGATTTGCATTAGCAAGTGAGAGAAAAACTCTATTGGAATAGTCAACAATATAAAGAGAAAGCTGATTTGAAGAGGAGAGAAAATTATTTTGAAGTGGGAGATCTAGTATTGGCACATTTATGAAAGGAAATATTTCCTAGCCATACCTACAATAAACTCAAATAGAAGAAGATTGGACCATGTAAGGTCATCAAGAAGTTTTCATCAAATGCCTATGAGTTGGATTTGCCTAAAGGATTGGAAATATCTCCATTTTTTAATGCTTATAATTTATATACTTATCACAAGAGAGAGACATCACAGTTGCAAGAAGAAGAGAAGACATTGCCAGAAAAATAGAAAGAGCAGTTACCTAAGAAATCACAAGATGAGATTGAAGATATTTTGGATTCAAGAGTAATTAAGAAGACAAGAGGAAAAGAGTACAATGAATATTTAGTGAAGTGGAAGGGTAGAATAATGGAGGATGCAACATGGTTAAAACCAATAGAGCTGGCATCACTCTAGTTAGCACAAGATGATGGATTTGCTAGCATGTAGCAACTAGACCCTCAACCCATAACAATAGAGAGATTGACACAGTGAGTAGCGGATTAAAAAACTTTCTAGCCTAGTAGTTTGATGCAGGGGCATCATTTTGTTTTAAATATTTTTTATTTTACTGCCAGCTAATGCCATGTAATGGGGCTTAAGGAGTTTTATTTTAAATTTTGTATTTTTGGGGAAGACAAACACCTAACCATCACTCATTTAATGAGAAACCTAATGAAAGAAATCAAAAATGGTCAATTTGATCAGGAGTTTTTGAAATCAAAAGGTGGTACGTGGAGGAATTTATGAAGGTTTTTAATGTTGTAGTACATTTAGGAAAGATTTTGGGGGGGGAGTTTTAGATTTTTGGTAGTTTTTAAGAGAAGAACATAAAAAAATAGAATAAGGGTAGAGGAAGTTCTAGAACAGAACATGATAGACCAAAGAAGAAGGTTCAAAATAACAAAAAACATACAAAGACAAGAGGGATAGAGGCAGTAGAAAAGTGTAACTAAAACAAAAGATAGAGGAAATTAGTATACATGTAACAGAAAAGGAAGGAGGAAGTGGAATAATAGAGGGAGCTCTATTCTACAAACACTTTTGCAATTGTATGTAAGAGAGTGTAAATCACCATCTTTTGAATATAATATAGTACTATTGTCTTAATAGCTATTTTATCTTTGTTTATGCTTGTGAGTGTTAATTGTTTGTAAATTTGTGTTCTAAAAGTTGGAGCTTTGATTTGAAAGTTTAAAGTCCTTAGATTGCTAAAAATAATGGATAGCTACCTATAACCTTTGTTGTAAGTGCCCATAACAACCTATAGCCATTTCTATAAGTGCTTGAAGCAACCTATAGTCATTGTTGCAGGTGCCCGTAGCAACCTATAGTCATTGCTTCTAGTTCCCATAAAAACCTACGACCACTACTATAGGTACCTATAACAACAACCTATTTTTGGTAGAAACATAAGTGTGTCTCTACAATTGTTTTTTCTCCCCCTAAAGCCATTTATAGGACCTGTAACACATGTGTAGACCTCTATGAAGGTTTTTTGAGGTTGTTTATAACAACATAACCCCTTCTTTTCCACTTATTTTCTCTATTTTCTAGGTTTTTAGGTTCCTACAAGGGGTGGGTGCCATCAGTTAAGGATAGACAATTGCTAATTAATGCATTAATTGCCCAAGAGAAAGATTACTACTTGAGAAGTAGGCAACTAGTTACTTTTCCTTAGGACAACACCCTTATAAATCCAAGGATAGGGGATGTGAGTGAGGAAGCTAAGGAAACTATAGTAGTTATAAATGCTTCTAAAATATCACCCGTGCCCCAAGTTTTTAAGCCTAGAGGTTCTCTCATTAAAATTAATGTACCTTTGCTATCTAGTATTCCTAAAGGTGTGAATGATGTTAAACAAAATCCACCTTTGAAGGTTGTTACTAAGAATGGAAATCCACCCTAGCCTATTCCACCTTAGACCTTAAGTGATTGCATTTTATATGAAGGTGTTGTTACCCTTCAACTGAATACTACTCTTCCTTAGTATAGTATATGTGATATGGCCGAGGTATTGAGCTAATTCAAAATCACTGTGCCACTTATTGAATTATTAAGAATACTTGAGCATAGGAAGAGGGAATTTGAATACTTAGAATTTGGTGAGAAATTAGCTATAAATGAAATTGATATACCCCAAACACCCATGGGAAGTGATAAAGAGTCTGAAGAAGTTGTTGAACTCACTCTAGAAGTCTATTTGCAGATTTCATTGGTAGAGAGTCAACTGAATGTGGATCCATTTTATAAAACTCTATTGATCAATGGTATTATTATCCATAATTGCATGTTTTATTCCACTAATTATTGTAATTTAATGCCCTTGGGTGCCTTAAATGAGCTTGAAGTTAATATTACATCAACTTCTAGATAGTGTTATACCATAGACTTGTGAGAAGTTCCAATTATTGGAAAAGTCAAGGGGTTGGTAGTGCAGTTAATGGATATGGTAGTTGTGGATTTCCCACCTAAGTTGGGGATGCTACTATCATGTAAATAGGCTACTAGCATGGGTGGAAGTGTACAAATGGACCTTTCCTATGTCACCATTCCATTGGAAGGTAATATGGTCAAACATTATATAGATCCAAAGATGATGCATGTAATTAAAGATCCAAAACATGCTCAAAATTAAGTATTGTACATAGATGTTGGGCTTAGGAACTTCATTGGTAATGTTGACACTAATGAACACCCTATTGCTCTTGATTTTAAACCTAATAGTGAAGGTGTAGTTTAGAAGATATGTTTTGATGGTCCCTATAAAAAAGGCTACACACTAGGTTTGTATGGATTTTTTTATAAATCAGTTTATTTGTAGATTTGGTTTACTTATCAAAACTATTGATAATAATGCCATGACTTTTAAAACTAAACCTTTAGTAGCTTTTTGAAAAGAGTATGAGATTTAATTGACATATTCTTTCAATTACAAACCTTATGGAAATGGGCAAGTAGAATCCAATAACAAAAAATTGCTCAAAATCATTAGAGAAACATTAGAAGCAAAAAAGAAGTGGGATAAATAGCTGAAGTTTACTTAGTGTGGTAATAAGATCATGCCCAAGATATCTATAGGAAAAATCCCTTTTGAGATTGTCTATGGATCTCAAGCAGTTTTACCTATGAATTTGTAGTGGCCAACCTATTAGCTCATGCAATAATTAGAAGATGATGAACAAATGAGTTGTTATGAAAGCAGGATGAACTAGATTATTGAGTTTGATGAAATTAGAAGACAAGGTCATGAAAGACACCTCAAGTTCAAATAAAATTTGAAGAAGATATTTGATAGAAATTTCACTCCAAGAACCTTCCAAGTAGGTGATATGGTTCTACTTTGGTATAGCAGATGTCAGGAAAAAGGTAAGCATGGAAAATTTGATGCCTTATGGATGTGTCCCTATTCCATTGACTATTAGATTGGGGAACACACTTTTTTCCTAAGAGAATTGGATGGTGAGATACTAGATCTGCGAGTCAATGACAAACATCTAAAATACTTACTTGATTGAGTTTGTAACTAAGTACATAATTGTATAGTGTATAGTCATATTATTTTTTTGCTTTGTTGCCCCTTTTCTTTGGGATTTGCTTGTATAGTTTCCTTTTGTATTTGCTGTTTTGTATTCATTTTTAGGTCCTCCTGATATATTTTTTTAAGTCTACCATGTTTTTTTGAGCCTTCATAATTGTTTGATAATAATTTTCTTTAAGTATTGATGCCTTGGCCCAATGGATTAGCAATTAGTCTTGTGTTCTGGGGTTCTTTGCACACCCATAGGAGGTGTACATTTATGAGCAAGAGTTATTATTAGTGCCCAAAATTTCATTGAATTAATTGAGCCCTTTCTAAGTATAGATGCCAAATTTGTTTAGCTTACTTCCTATTTTCAAGTGTTCATCAAACGTCAAGTGTCATGTTAATTCAGTCTTTACTAGCCTTTAGTCTATTAAAAACCATGTTGAAGTCATGTATGAGCATACCAAGACCTTTGTTCTAATTACCTTAGCTTAGTCTCTTTGATTTAAAATTCAAATTTGTGGGAGAATGTTATGGGGGAATGCTTTAAATATGCCATGAACTTAGTTTAAATTGTATACTAAGGTTTAGTTATGTTTATTAACACTACCAAACCTTAGTCTAAAATTTGTATTTGATCCCTTTTATTTCTTTTGGCTCTTGGTATTTTTATCTATTAGGGTCTAGTTAATGCTTGGTTTATTTGTTATAAACTTAGTTCAAAGTCCTATCATAAAACTTCTATCATATTCATTAATGCAACAAAAACTTAGGCCAAGACTTTCTACTAAGTATTTTATTTCTCTGAACTCTAACTTAATTATTTTTATGTCAATTTGGAGCCAATCACATCTGACCCAATAGATTGTAATTGAATGGTGCATGTTGAATTAGGGAGAGATAATCTAATGGAGTGTAATCAAAGATGAAAATTCAAAAAAAACTAGGATAAGTTTAGAAATGACAAGTGTGAAGCTCATGATGCGTGGTAAAAATCTTGAGCATGTTACCATCAATAGATGGTACATGGCAAGGCATACAAATCTTGGTCGATGGTGCATACTAGGTCAATATTTTAATGAAGCTTAGGGTGAATGCATAAATGACAAGTGGAACAATTACATGCCACAAATTAAAGCTTGAGCACCTGTTAGAAGGTCAATTAATCACATTGAGATGTACATGTTCTGATCAATGGATCATATCAAGTCAAGACTTTTAAATGAAGCTACGAGAAAATACAAGATCGCCATGTGGTGAAAGTGAATTAACCTAGTAGAACTGATAGAGTACATATTAAAGAAGGCCCTTGTGACTTCTAAGTGACATGACCTTGGGGCCAAGTATAGATAGAAACAAATGGCATTCCACCCCTTGAATTATGGTCTGATGTAGTGCATTCACTCAGCTAAACAAGATATGATAGTATGAGATTGATGTGGAATTTTCAACAAAGCTGGGACAAATGTGGTGGTGACAAGTGTCACAACTATAGGAATATTAAAAAATAACCAACGGTATTCAATCATTTAGATCTAGATCAATGACCCATGTAGGGATAATTGGATGGTGTGAAATTAAATAATGATTTTCAAAGGGTAACAATCACCTTTTTAAATATTAATGAATATAAGTGACATGGCATTACCACATAGGTAGACAAATCACATTAAATACTCCTTTATAAGGTTATATACAACTTATAGAGAATGTGGCATATAGGTGAGACACAGTTGAATAAGTTTAATGGTCAACATTCGATCCTAGGTTTAAAGGATCAACAGAGTGTGTTTGATCTGAGTAAATGAGATCAATAGTGCTAGTTAAAGGTGAACATTTCAATTGATCTCAAGGTGAATTTATAAGTGATACATGTCTAAATGGAGCCAAATAAACAACTTAGTCACTTTTAAGCACATGGAATGTCTAGATGGATCTCATGTGGAATGCCACATGTCAATATGTGATAATATTTGGATTAAGATTTGAAATTGATTGCTCCTACATAGATGAGTGAGAATTCAATGTATATAATAAGTTCTATGGGAAATTTTAGAGCATATTTTTGGTGGTAGATCATATTCTACCTCTACCATAGTTAGAGCATCTCAATGCCATCATTGCAAGGGTAGTTTATTCCATGGCATGCATGAGAGGAAAAATAACTATCCAAGAAGTTCTAATTGTGTAAACAAGTGGTCAAGGGCATCTCTAGGTAGTTACACATGAGGATAAAGTTTGTTCAGCCTCTACCACAAAATTTTACCTTCTAGATCATGTAAAAGAGCATCTCCAGTCATGAAATCAAAGGGTTTGTTGTAAATCTTCATCATTATTTGTAAAGGTAGTTAGAGCAATGATTTTTCTTATGAAAGGATGAAGATTTTAGGCATGGAAAGGAATATTTTCCAATCATGAACATCTTGGTAGAATTTGGAGTGTTGCTTTACAATTTTGTAAATTTGAACCCATAGTACTAGATTTAGACAGGGTGAAAAATATATAAATAGAGGGATTATTCTCTATTGTTAAGTTTGTTGTTGTTTGTTCATTTTCTCTAAGTCTAGGTTTTGTATAAAAAAATTGGGATCAACTTTTGTATGTAGATCTTGTCTCCCTTGCTAAGGTGGTTTCAAGTTTACAGGCATTAGTAAGCTTTGAGAGCATGTTTATATCTCTATTGTCAAAAGAGAAAACTCACCATGGTTGTCCCCATGGTAACATTCTAAAAAATTGATGTATGTAGTATTTTATTACAAATTTAATGGAAAATATTTATGATTATTACTATTGCCTTTTGTTGAAGTGTAGCAATGTGTTTTACAAATATTGTTGACTGGTTATTTAGATCCATGGTTGTTATTGGTTGTCATTTCAAGCATAGATATGAATTATAAAACCCTTTTTTTCATTATTTTAAAAGATGTTGTTGAATAACTTGTTAGAAAAACCTAGGTTTATGGATTCAATGGAAAAGAGTGTGTGAGATTCTAGTTTTAGTGTATGTTTCTAGGTTTTTAAAATATTTTGAGTATTTTCATTTTAATTGCACTAACTACAAATAACTCTTGGTAGTTCCCACTAGCTTGCATTTTATTTTTCTCTACATCTTTGTAAAGAATAATGTCATGAATACTAAAAGATACCCTATTGTTTGAAAACCACTAGAACACCACACCCTTTCTTACAATTATCTAACTTTCCTACCCTTTCTTACCCTATAAATAATACACCATTTGCATACTATAGTGCTATTTTCCCTACAAATTCATAGAATATTACCTATATAACATGTGTTTGCATCTTGTGATTTGAAGTATAGTGATGCAATTTTTAATTTGACCTCTATTGTTGAAGATTCTATAGAATTAAGATTGCAATAATATGCCCATCTATCTTTAGTAGCTTATATGTGATCTAGATCATTTTCTCATTCTATGTGATAACCCTTCCCAGGTGGAGTTTGCAAGTTTGGTTACACCCTAGTCATAATTGTGTTCCCTTGTGCCAATAATACCCATGGAACTTGTATTATAAAATCTTACCATGTGAAAAATCTACCCCATAGGTCCTCTCACCTTGGTTCAGGTAGAGATAAAAATAGTAGGGAGATGACCATATCCTCTATCATTGCCTCTCATTCATTTTCTCCATCTAATCCATTCTTGATGCTAAACCCTCCCCTAGCTATAAAAACATATCATCAAGTTTCTCATTTGTATTTACCATTTTCTTCAAGTGTTCAAGGCCAAGTGAAAGAGGTGTACAACTAGGAACTAATACTGACCAATCAAAATATAATTGGTTGTACAATCTCATCAATAAAGAGATCATAATTAGTTAGGATGTTTAATTCATTAATCAAGAAGCTTAGGAAGAGAGATAAGAATAAAACCATGTGCAAACAGGAGAAATTAGATCTTTTATTAAAACTAAACTAGAAGGTAGTACATCTACTCATGCACCAAGTTGGACCCCTATTTCGTAAAGGGATGATTCATCTAGTGATAGAAGCCATCAAGGAGGTCAATGAGTTGTTCACAAGTCAACATCATCCTCCTCTAACTTAAGTTAATGCCTATCATGGATAATAATTTTTCAAGAAGTCCATGAGAAGTCAAAATATGAATAAAATGAAGATGGAACTATGAATTATGATATCTTTCTATTAGTTGATCATATTTACTTTAAATAATTAGTCAAGGACAATAAGTGGTGTGAGGCAATGGATGAAGAAATGCATGCCATAGAGAGAAATCAAACTTGGGAGTTAGTTGAACTACCAAAAGAAAAAGAAGTCATAGGATTCAAGTGGGTATACAAGACAAAAGCCACTCCCAAAGAAAAGATAAAGAGGCATAAGGTAATATTAGAAGTGAAGGTATATAAGCAAAAGCCTAAATGTGATTAGAATGAGATATTTTCACCCATAGCAAGGATAGAAATGGTGCGGACAATTAAAGACATTGATACTCAACACAAGTGGAAGGTGCATCAAATGGATGTCAAGTCAACCTTATTGAATGTATCGATAGAATAAGAGGTTTATGTGGGGCATACACCTAGATATGAGATTCTTAGTCATGAGAACACAGTATATAGGTTGAAAAAGGCATTGTATGGGATCAAGGAAACCCCAAGAGCATGGTATAGTCATATAGACTCATACTTATTGAGTAATGGATTTCACAAAAGTGCAAGTGGTCCCAGCCTCTACCTCAAAGAAATAAAAAGTGATATTTTGATTTTAGTTTTATATGTGTATGATCTAATATTCTCTAGAAATATAAATTAGTCAATAAGATATTTTAAAATAACTATGAATAAGGAATTTGTAATTATTGATTTAAGCTTCTTACATTACTTTCTTTGGATAAATGTCAAGAAAATGGATGAAATCATATTCATATACCAATATAAATATGGAGAGTATATTTTAGAGAGGTTTAAGATGCTGAATAACAAGCTTGTATCTAAAACCTATTGGAACAATCTTGAATTTGTGTAAAGATGATTGTAGCAACAATGTAAACCCCACACGTTATAAGAGCTAAGTGGGAATCTTAATGTATTTAACTATAACATGGCTAGACATCATGTATGCAGTAAACCTCATATCTATATTCATGAATATGATAAAGGAGAAACATTGGCAAGTGAGAAAGAGGATATTAATATACATGAATGGAATAATAAATTATGGAGTGTTGTATGTAATAGTAGATGAGTTTTAGCTAGTGGGCTACACAGATAGTGATTGGGTTTGTAGTCTTGATGATAAAAGGAGTAATTTAGGGTATATATTTCATCTTGGGTTAGGATCCATATCTTAGGATTTAAAGAAGAAATCCATAATATCACTTTCTATACCTAAAGTGGAATACATAGTAGCCAATGCAACAACATGCCAAGTTATATGGTTGAGAAGGATACTTTCAAATTTGCATGAGTGGAAGCAAGGAGATTCTATAGTTTTTTGTGATAATTTATCCTCTATAGTGTTGTCAAAAAACCCCATATTTCATGGTAGGAGCAAACACATTTTAATCAAGTATCACTTTATTCGAGAGTTAGTTGAGGACCATGTGATATAACTTAGTTTTTGTATGTGAGGTCAGTAGCTAGCTAATATTTTTACTAAGAGATTGTCCAAATCCACTTTCATACTCATAAAAATAAGGTTAGGGGTCTTTAATGCAACAATATTAGGCCTAAAAAAAATTATGTTGGCTTCATATTCCTATAGTCTAGCTCTAGACTCCATCAGTTCAACACTAGACTCCCACAGAGCAACTTTGGACTCTGTCAGTCTAGATTCATACTAAGTCTATAGCATAGCTTCAAACTCTACTAGTCTAGCTTTAGAATCAGTCCATAGAATAGCTATAGAATCTACCATTCTACTTATGACTCTATTTATAGAAAAATATTAATCTACCAGTTTAACTATGGACTCCATCAGCAAAGCTATATACTTTAGTAATGAAGCTCTGGACATGCATATAAGAGGTGGAAAAGTATTTGGGAAGATCAAGAGAAGTTATAAGGATGTTTTAAAGGATTAGAAAAGTTATGAAAACCATGGTAAGAAGGTCAAGAATAATAGGAAGTGTCAAAATATTATTTTATTCATTGACCTCCTACTTATCTCCCCTATTTGCACTCAATAAATACATCCATAAATAGAAATTAATGCATCAATTCAAATTTGAATCTTTTTGAGCCATTTAAGTTTTGGGGGGAATAACAGTTACAATTAAAATTGAGAGAAAGAGATAAAATATAATACAAAGTATAATAATTTGTGCAACAAAATATAAGTGATATAAGAACAATTATAGTAATATAATAGGTAAAAATGAGTTTGGAGAATATAACAGTAGTGGCTAAAGAATATAGGCCAAAAAATAGAGTAGAATTTGATAGAGAAGTTAGTGACATATTAGTACACCATGTCTAATAGATATAAAATTAGATTTATTAGTAAAATTCAATGGATAGAGAATATAGATAAGGATCAAAGTAGGCAGATCAAAATGTTGTTTATTGACAGCAGCAAATAGTCACCCAATAGTAAATAGGGAAGCTCAAAGGTTTTTTCTGAGTTTTATAAATAGTTATACCTATGTTTGTAAATTATTTTTTATAATTAATATATATATTCATTTTTTTTTATATAGACTGTCTCTGTCCATCCCCTATTTTAGTATTTTATTTTATTGTTGTGTTGTTTGCTTCTTGCCCACCTGGGCCTATGCATATTTATGCATTTTATGTAATTAAGAGCCACCAAATATGAATCCCTAAAATGTAACCATATATTTTGAGTGTCACCAAACTCTATTGTGTACCACTTTTAAAATGATATGAATCACACCACTTCAAACAAATCTAGGTTCTATTTGAAACTTTTGAAAATTTTGAACTTTGAACAAGTGAAATTTGAAAATTTCCATATAGAAACATGAACATGAATGAATATATTTCCATCTATATATGTATTTCACTGATATTTCATTCCATTTTAATCTTTTAATTATTTTAAATATGTAATTATTTTACATATGCATCAAGCATATGTGAATGTATATTAAAGTAAGTATAGTAATGAGTGCAGGTATATGTTGCATGCCCCCATAATCTATTTTTTAACCATGTTATGTTTCTATAAATTTTATACCATAACAAATATAAATATTATTGCTATAAATGACTTGAATTATCAATACAAGGCCATTTTAATTCCCGTTTTCAAACTTTTGATGCCTCATTCTGAAATCTATATACTATCCAAAAGGGCCTCAGGCTAAAGTTGTTTTCCCTTCTAGAGTGAGTGTGCAAATTTTGAAATTTTCTATATGAATAAAACTAGATTTATTGACTTGAATTCTTCACAATGATTTATCTTGAATTTTAATATAATAACTATAGATTTGGCCTATGACTATTAGAATAAATCAAAATTTAAATTGAAGAGATTATTACCTTTTTGATCAATGTACAGTAGAATTTCCAAGTGATTGCTAACTTTATTTTGAATTACATTGATGTTATTATATATAAGAATATTTACATCAATTGACCTAATTAAAATTATAGTATGGTTAATATGAAACATCATAAAATTGGAAAAGTTATTATTATAATATAGGAGACAAGATTGCACTAATGTAATTTGGTTGATAGGAAATGGTAAGTAGAATAGGGATTACTAAATTATTTTAAGGCATTAAATGGAATAGTGAATTCTCATATAGAGATTTTAAGATAACAGAATGACAAATAGGCCAAACAGGGTAAAAGGATAAGTGATATTATTATAAATTTTCAAGCACTTAATTATTAAATTTGAGTGCCTAATTTTTTCCTCCTTTATTCTATTGATGTTATTATGTGAAATTACTATACTAAATAAAATACAAATCTAAGTGTGTATACACAATTTATCTTTTGATGTGAAGCTTGATTGTGAAAGATGACTAAATGCAAACCTTAAAAAATGCCATTGAAATTAACTATTGTTCATATTTGAAAATATAAAAAATTTAATACTTGAAATTTTAAAAGAGATAAAGGAAACAATACACTTGAATTAGTATACAATGTAATTACCTTGTGAATTGAAAATGGATAAGTGGTTGCCCCCTTTTTGAGGCATTTAGAGACATGTTGAACTTATGGAAAATTGAGAGTGATCAAGTCTCAATTTGTAAACCTCTAAAATACCTTTGAATTATAAATATTTTATGTTCTAACTCTCATATAGTAATATTGTTTAATAATTTAAAGATGAAACCACCAAATGTGGCTCATTACATTGTACTATAGATTTTGAATGTCACCAGACTCAAACACACTATGAATAAGGGTGGAACCATCAAATGTGTTTCACTAAAGTGCAACCATAAAAATGGAATTTAACTAAACTCTAAAATGGACCACTTGTAAAATTAGATGAATCACACCACTATAAATAGATCTTGATTCTATTTGAAACTTTTGAACTCGAACAAATAAAATTTGAAAATTTCCATGTGTTGGCTAACAGATTTGTCTTTATATAAAGATATTTTATTTTAACTCCGTACCCTTCTCTCAAGAACAAATAATTAAACAACAAATGGGTGAACTATCAAGATTATTTCCCCTCTAAATTAAGGTATAGCTCCATTTAATATTTTCAATGAATTTAAATATTTAGATACACTTTTAACTAGAAAGTGTTTAAAGGCAAACTAATATCCATACATCATTATGTTATGAATACGAGATTTTATAACAGTGATAGGTAACAGAATACACAGATTCTATTCTCAATAATGATTGAATAGACAAACGTATATATGTTGAACTAGTTAATGATCAAACACACATATTACATTGTCTAATGCAAAAATAATTACTATATGAAGGAAGATTTCACATAGAAAACCCACTTTCAAATACTCAAAATCAAATATCTAAGTATTCAGTAATTAATTTTCATTTTCATTCACAAATGAAAAATGTTTTAGAGAAACATCACATATATTTGTAAAAAAAATGGTTCATTTCTAAAATTTCCAACTCCTTCTCCTTTCTTTCTTTTTCTTTTCTTTTTTTACATTTTTTTAAAACCAAAAAAATATATCGTTGCCTTAACTCATCCATATATTAAACTAAACTAGAGTTAAAGTAACTCTAACCCATACGGGATTTAGTTTTTTTAAAATTTAATAAAGATCAAGTTTTGAATAGAAAAGTAACTAAATAAATAAATAAAAGAGACTATGTAAGTAAAATCATTATTGAAGTGATGGACTAGGATCTCTAGATTTGTTGTGTTCGGTGGGGTAGACACATTGAGCTTTCCATTCCTGAAATGCTATAATGAACTCCTAAATTTTAGAAAGATTGGGAATGCTAACGTGTTTTATCCTTGCCTTCCAGATGTTTTCTTCCCTTTGAATTTTTCCCATCTTTTCTGTGTGCTCCAGGAGTATGACGATACAAAGACAAAGAAATGACTCTACCTTTGAAATCTGAGAGAATTTTTTAGTTGATAAGCTGTCATTTTCTTTAATGAAGTTAATATTCTCCCTAAAGGACTAAATCACAACATTGATGTCCTTCTCTAGTTTTCCATCATCTGTTATGTAATTGATATCAATACTCTATATATCATGCTGTAATGAATAAATAAATTCAGTTATTTATTTAATCTTTTTTGTGATTTCCAATCGTCCTTGTCTGGATATTGAATTTCTCCATTCAACATTTTTCTTACTTGCATATAATATATCTTCATCCAGACCTGTCAAGTTATTTTTTGATAAAAACTTTGTTATCCCATATTTTTGCACTTCGTCAATCTGATTCATCATGCTCATCCATTTTCCTTCCTCTTTTATCCACAAAGCGTTTTGAGTCTTTAAATATTCAATAGTGATTATGGTTAAATCATATACATTCTTCAATTTATGAATGTATTCTGTACCTTTTAGGATGATTCCATCCAAGAAACTATCAAATACTTTGGTAATCATTTTGCCTATGTGTATCTGATCCAACATCCTTTGATTGACTAGAGATTTCAAATCAAAAGACATGGGCATTTGGGAAATTGGTTGTGGATCTGGTCTATGAATGGCATCAATATACTCTACCATTGACCACATAGTCTATTTTAACTCTCTTTTATCCTTTTTATCCTTCCAAGTTTTTCTAACTATCATTTTAGTATATGCTTCATGATGATGCACATCAGCAGCACGTGATGCAGTCCCAAGGTATACATTTTCAACTATAAAATCCTGAATAGTAGGATCTTGAACTTCATTGTTTTTTGGCTAGGTAATTTATGCATTCCATTTCCCTATGTTTGGCTTAACATTTACCTTGGATGCCATTTTCAAATTTTTGGATTTAAGAGCTTTCCCTAAAAATTTACTCACCATATCTTCCAAGGGTAAAGAAAATGGAACTACTTTCATTTTATGAATGATTGAACTTTCTATCCATTTAGGTGTAGAAGCCAAGGCTTCTCTATTAGGATTTAGTTGATTAGAAGGTATAGTTGAAATAATCATCAATTTGACAAAATCAGAAGGAATCACTGTCTATTGATCTATACTAACCTCTTCTACCATTGGTGAATCAAATTTTTTATCACCTTTGACTTCTCTTAAATGCTCTTTAGAATTCAAATCCACAATAACTTTTACAGAAATTTGATTCTTCTTCTTGCGTTAAGTCCTTGACCTGGTGGCACGAGGAGGTAGGGTAGTTACAATGGCCTTCTCAGATTTTTTTAATGACAGGGTCCCTTTAAATTTTTGACTTGGAAGTACATGCATCACAGATAGCAATATGCTGGTTAGATGAGCTTATTGGTAATGAAGATTTAATTATTACTGTACATTACTGGGAGACTATGTTTTGAGCTCCTCCTAGTTTTTGCTCTCTCAACCATTTTTCGGTTCTTGTCACTGGAAGGGTCTTAACCTCAATTCTATCTTCCTCACTTTTCTCCCAATCAATTTTTGGAATAGGTGATTATTTTATTTACTCAAATTGTGGATAAGTCACCTATTCATCATTGTCAATAATTCTATAAATGTCCATGTTTAATTTAAGATTAATTATCTATCCTAGGGAAAACCTGGACCACACTCTCCTTCTGACTTCAAATTCATCTGAACAATCCTCCTAATAATCCTCTAATTAAGGAATATGTGAAAATCCAATTCCAAGATCCAAGTTATCTCTCGCAAAACCTTTGTTGTCAAATTGTGATCTGGCTGTGAAGTATTGAAAATTGAATTTCTTAAGATCCAATTCTAAATTCAAAGCATCAGATGTTGTTTTGCATG
Organism: Torreya grandis; assembly: GCA_037957365.1. Taxonomy (NCBI): domain Eukaryota; kingdom Viridiplantae; phylum Streptophyta; class Pinopsida; order Cupressales; family Taxaceae; genus Torreya; species Torreya grandis. The sequence goes on from JARHVA010000450.1 coordinate 4,359,344, forward strand.
AATAACGTCCAAGTTCAATAGGAAAAGATATACCATATTTAGTCTTTATTGGGAATTTTTTTTATCTACATGTGTTAATTTCCTGTAGACTTCTATTAGCACAAATCAGTGGAAAACATACCTAGGTAACCTCAAGGGTTCACCATCAAAACCCCCAACTCTAATATAAGTGAACCTGGAAAATTGAATGAAGAAACTACCATAGATACTAATTAACTTCATAGCTTCATTAGACAACCTCTTATTAATGATAATGTTATTTGATAATTCAAAAGTCATTTTCCTAATAAAAACATCATTGACCCTCCTGCAATCCTCATAGCAGTTATCCATTTGTAACTGTGAGTAATAATCATAAATTTTACTACCTTTAGCCAAGGGTGTATGAAGTAACCCTACCCATTGTCTCATAGAAGCCAAGCAATAGAGGATGTACGAAGACATATAAAATTATCTATTTCCCAAACAATTACTTATACCCTAATGCAAACATTTAGCTACAATTTTTACCCAATCCAAATATTGTTCTCCTTAGAGGATCACCTATATGAAGAAGTACGTCTAGTCTTCCTAATAAAATGCATGAGCATTGCCTTTCAATCTATGTAGTAATACCATGATATCTTGTACTTCTAGAATCATATGATTTCTTGTTAATGGCCTCTGCAATCTTGAACCTCCTTTTTGGAATTTCAAGAGCCAATTCCTAGAAATCACACTCTTGTAAATTGTTTTCTTTATTGAAAAGTAACCATAGGAATAAGTAATTCTAAGGTCAGAATATGGTTCTTTGGGAGAGATTCTCATCACAGACATCAGGGTTTGTCTATTGATATGTAGTAGAACATTACCATCTACAGTCCTGATGCACCTATTTTGAGTTTCATATCTATTCATGCATTCAAGGACTAATTCAAGGCATTGTATATCCATGTGAAAGGCCACAGCTTCAACCAAGACACTTTATACTATTTTTTGCATCATAGGATTCATCATAGGATTTCTATCCCTTTCCTTAAAATATTGCAAATCATATTGGACCAGAGAGGTAATTTCAGGCATGGAACATATGAGACTAGGGCCATGCTCATAATCAAGACAAGTGGATTTCATGGCTACAGGTTGGAGAATATAATGAAAATAAAAAGTTTTGAATTTTTAAAAAAATGATGCAAACACAAAAATATCCTTCTTTCCAACCAAGTAAAGGAACTAGCTTACAATAAGAGTGAAACTCACCTTAAATTTATCTGAAATCACTACGAATTCAAGCAATCGAATATCTTATACCACCTATGTTATTCTCCTTTATATCACCCAGTATGTTTGTTTGTTGAATTTGAATTATTTTCTCTCGATGCAAATATTAACCAAATCAAATGATTAAATCAAGACAATATGTGCTAAGCATGCTTGATAAGACATGCATTCTAACATATGCATTAATGGCAAGAATATTTTATACATTATTTTTATGAGTAATGATTATCTGTAACCTCATGAAAATTCAAAATTTTCCACTTTATAGTGAGTTTTAGATATATTTTCCTCTAAATCTCCCACTAATTTTAACTTAGAGAAATCCTCAAGGGAAGATAAGAGTATATCCGTTGAACCATTGAACCATTGAACTTTTCAAAATATGGTTCAACTTCAAGGTTCAATGATATGAAATGAACCACACAGACTGACCAATAGTCACATGATCTTTTCAGAAACTTTGGACTTTGAAACTTAGAACCATTAAACTCTTCAAACTTTAAGACATTGAACTGTTGAACTTTTGAAGTCCAAAAAAGGGTTCAAGTTCAACTGTAAGGTTCAAAGAAATAATTGAAATACAAATTAATAGTGCATTTTGAGAAACATTGAACCATTAAACTTTGCTATGTAGGTTCAAGCGATAGGTTCAAGTGGTAGGTTCAAGCGGTTTATTAATTTAGATAAGGGAACTGAATGAACATGACTCTTTACAAAACATCAAGTATTGAATTCTTGAACTAGTGAAATTTTGAAATGTTGAACTTTTGAACTCCAAAAAAGGGTTCAAGTTCAACTGAAAGGTTCAAAGTCATAATTAAAATACACAAAGGGATAGACAATTCACTTTTGATAAATATTGAACCTATTGAACCATTAAACTCATTAAACTTGTTGAATTCTAAGAAAGGTTCAAGTTCAAAGGTTTAATTCTTTTAGAAATTTCACACACAAGAAACAATAGGTGGGTGAACTTCTTTTATGGCAAAATTCATGAAAATTTGAATAAAGGTGACTCAAAAACTAACATTGGCTCTGACTAGGGACTGCATTTTATGGCAAAATGTAGAGAACTTAGAAACTCTAGTTATCTAGAATGGGAAATAGAAATGAAAGGAAAGGAGAAAGACAAACCAAAAATGGGAAAATAAAACATAAAATACAAAAAAAAAGGGGTTATGTAGAAAATGGGGGATACCTATTTCATAGCCAGTACAACTTGAGATCATGTGCATTATAAGACATCGATAAAATGGCTCCATCAAGATATTTTAGTTTAAAAGAATTAGGACCAAGTACCCGATGAATTTTGAAAGGTCTTTTCCAAAGTGAATCAAATTTACCATGTGCTCCTTTAGGTTCTCTCCTTCTATCCCATAGCAATACTTCATCTCCTTCCATGAAATTTTTGGGTCTAGTTTTCTAGTCAAAAATATTTTTAACTCTGGTTTGAATAGTAGTAATACGATCAACCAGTTCATTCCTCTCTTATTCAATCTTAGTTAAATACATAACTCTTTTTTATAAAGAGTCTTGAAAGTACCAATCTTCAATAACATTTGTAATCTAGCTGCAGATAATTCTAGAGGTAATGATAGTTGTGCTTTTATTCCATAAACCAACTCAAACAGTATCATTCCTATTGCTCTTTTTGGGGTTACTTTGTCAGCCCAAAGTGATTCGTATAGTCTCTTATGCCAATATCTGGGGTTATCACTCACCAATTTCATCATGATGGCTATCAAATTTTTATTACTAGACTCTGCCTGTCTATTTCCTTGAGGGTAATAATATGATGAGTGAGAAAGAGAGATACTATGTTCATAGCATAATGAAGTAAGCTCCATTGAATAAAAATTGTTAGCGTTATCTGCTATAACCTTCTGAGGAACACCAAAATGTACCAGTATATTTTCTTTGAGAAAATCACATACCACTTCTAAAGTAGTTCTCTTCACAGGGATCGCTTCAACCTATTTCGTAAAATAATGAGTTGCTATTAGAATGTGTGTATGACCAACACTCGAAGGAGGTGAAAGAGGACCAATGAAGTCTAATCAACACTATTTTAAAGTTTCTTCAATAATGATAGGTCTTAGAGGTAATGTTGCAATTTGTGGTCTTCTTGAGAACAATTTGCATTTTTCACAGTTAGCTACCCATTTATATGCATCTTTGAACATACTTGGCCAATAATAACAATTTATAAGGATTTTGAAAGCTGTGACCGATGAAGAGAAATTTCCACCACAAGCTTCATTATGAAAAACTTCCAATAGTTTGCATTGTTATTCTTTATCTACACATCTCAGAAAGGATCCATCTAATCCCTTTTTGTACAGGGAGTCACCCCATATCACATATTTTGTTGATTTTAACTTCAGATTCCTTTTCTCCTTTAGGGATAAATGACTAGGACAGTCTCCATAAGTAAGATAGTGTGCCACGTTTAGGAACCAGGGATACTGTAAGCTCACTAATAATATAGTAGGGAGTTCTTCTTCATCTTTACTTCTGGCTATCAATTTTCACAAACCTTGACCTCTAACTAATTTGGTTGGCTTAATCTCTAGATCATATTCTTGAATTTTAGAAACCCATGTTGCTTTATTGTTCATCCCAACCTCTTGTTGAGTTAGAATGCTTTTCACAGTCAAACTAGGAACAAATACAAATGAATGAGAATGAAGTATATAATATTTGAATTGTTTAACATCCATCACTATAGGAAAAACTTGTTTCTTAGCCAAAGAATATTTAAGTTCATGTTTCTTGAGAGGAACACTCATAAAGGCTATTGGGGCTTCTACATTTACTTCATTTTTTATAACAAGATGCCAGACATGGTATGTTCTGAAGCATAACAGTAAATAATAAAATCTTTTTGGAAATTAGCATTTACCAAAGTAGGTGTTTATGCAATTACTTCCTTAATATCTTCAAATGCTTTTTTAGCAACTTCATTCCATTTGAATTTTTATTTTTCTCTCATCATCCCCACAATATGTTTCATAATTTCAGCCAAATCAAGAATGAACCTTATGAGAAAATTAATCTGACCAAAGAAAGACATAACTCTAGTCCTATTAGAAACAAGACTTAATTGTTGTATTGCTTTAACTCTTTTTGGTTCAATTTTGATTCCACCTTTTGAAACTAGGTGTCCTACTAATTTCCCTTCTGTAACATAGAAAACTGACTTCTTAGGATTAAGAGATACCCCATGACTCAGGCATCTTTGTAAGATGGTCTCCAGATCCTTTAGATGATATTCTCTTTTTCTAGAGATAATAGTCAAATCATCAAGATAAATAACAATAATTCTATCTTTCAAAACATTAAAGGATGAATCCATCACCCATTGAAAAGTTACAGCAGCATTAATCAGGCTCAAGGGAATATGGTTATAAGCAAAAGTTCCATGAGGTGTAGTGAAAGCAGTTTTAATTTGGTTAGCTACAGCTACACTTATCTGATTATAACCTAAGAACCTATCTAGCATGGACATCATTTCTGACCCAAGAATAGTTTGCAAGATTTGATCCATCATAGGCAAGGGATAATTATATTTTAAACTGGCTTGATTCAAATTCCTAAAGTCAACACAAGTTCTTATTTCTCCATTCTTTTTGTGCACTAGAATAATGTTCACCACCTAGGTGGAGTGATGAATTGGATAAATAATCCTAGCCTTTAGCATCTTGTCAATATCTTTAAAGATAGCTTTAGCAACTTTTGGGTTATAATTTCTTGATTCTACTTGAAAGGAGTTGCATTTGCTTTCAAAGGAATATAATGCTAAAATTTTTCACGTCTAAAATCTTTGAGGTCATCATAGCACCAAGAAAAGCCATCTTTATACTTAATCAATAGATTAATTAATTTATTTTTCTCATTTAGTGAATAATACTTACCAATGGAGATCAATTTAGGGTTAGTTTCACTTCTAATGTTGATTTTCTCATAATCCTCTATTCACATTTTAGACAAGTTTGCCTATAGTATATTCATCTTGTCTAGTGAACAAATGTTCTAGAGAGACTAGTCCATTAGGGATTTTTTTTCCTTTTAATTGAATTACATCATCTTTTGGATTGATCCCTAGATCAGGAGTGAATTATTTACATTCTATTTCTGAACCTTTAAAATAAGTCCCTAGGAGCATATCAACATTCTCCAATTTTTTTTGATCTATTTATTATTCTAAAAAACTTGCCAATTTTCAGCGTCATCTAGGACATTAGGATGATAGATTAATTCTATTATATATGAATCATTTTCAAAATTAGGGTGTGGGAGAAGAAGATAAGCTAATACTGTGAGAGAATATGCTCAAGTGTTCTAGTCTCTGGGAATTGCCTCAATAGAAAAGGCATTAAAATGTTCTATCTCATCCCAAACTCTATTTCTATAATGTCTTAATCTGTCATTTATAATTGAGAAAATGCTTCTCACTTGTTTGACAATTAATTTGGCATCTCCTTTTTCCTTGAGTATTTTTATACCCTTTCCTTTAGCTTCATTTAACCCAAGAAATAAAGCTTCATATTTTGTAGTATTATTATTGTTTTTAAACTCTAGTTTGAAAGAGTAAGGAAAAGTTTCACCTTCAGGTGAGATCAACACAACTCCTACTCCTAAACTAGCGGTAGCACAACTACCATCAAATTCAATGGTCCATAGATCATCTAAATGAAGAGACTTTGGGATAGATTATTCTTTTGAATCTTTAGAGGAGAGAAAATAGTTTCCAAATTCACATTCTTCAAATAGAATTTGAGACTTAGGATCATCAGAAGGATATACTATAAATTTGCATTTAGGTTCAGGTTCTAGTTTAACTTTCTGCTTTCCCACTAGAATTGTATCTCTAACCAATCCAATTTAATCTACCCTCCCAAATCTTTTCAAAAAGTTCTGCTCAACAACATTCCATAACTAGTGGGGATATCTACTACCAAAATAGGATGCAAGAGCAACTCGTGCATCTTTAATTTGTCTGAGCAAATAAATCTATTTTCCATCCATGGAGTAACATGTACCAAATGTTTTTATAAGGGTTAAGCCTAAGGCTTTGGCTATAGAGGAAGGCATTATATTATTAGAAGCACCTGAGTCTATGATACAATTTTTGAGTTTATGACCATTTATGAACAAGGAAAAATAAAATGGATTGGGTTTTATATCAGTCATATAATGAATATCATCAGATGAATTGAGGATCATTCTAGAAGTATGAATGGGGGATTCAGGTGGAGAAGTAAATAATTGGGCAATGGGAGACTCAGCATTAACGTTTAACTAAATTTTAGGTTCAACTTGTGTAGGACCATTTTTGACATATTTAACCAATTTATCAAGTTCTTTGGGGTTCAACCTAAGGTATTCAGTAGGGGATATTTTAATTTTTGTAGACATACAAAATTCTAAAATATCAAAAGAAGTCTCACAATCATTTTTATGTAAAATTTGCTTTCTTATGTCTTAGCATCAAAAGTTTTAGTAAAAGGTTCCTTACCTTTAACGGACACTTATTGAGTATTATAAAATCTCAGATTCTTTTAACTTCTAGTAAGTATAGCACATGAAGGATCTTCAAGAGTAACCAATATTTCACCTCCTCTTTCTGAATATGAATCATATTAAAGGAAGTGTATTTTAGAGTCGCTAGGTCTCTCAAAGCTCCTTTCTTCTTTAGTAATTTCTCCTAAGACATCTTGAGTAGCAGTCATTTGATTAAATCTAAGCATTTTAGGGCAATAATTTCCATCATGATCAGTAGTCAAATGAAAAATACACATTTTATTTCTTCTAGGAGGAGCTTCAATAGCCAATCTTGGTTGTGTTGATGAAAGTGGTAATGTCTTACCAGCATTTGCTTGTTGATTTATCCCACCAATATCTTGATATGGTTGTTGGAATGAAGTACTAGCCTTTGGTAATTGTCTTTTAAGATCAATCATATCATTGACTAATCTTTGAACTATAGGATCTATAGAGGATGAAGGATTAGCATTAGGTACCTAAATTTATTTCTTCCATTTTCTGGCCATAATGAGATCATCCTCTGACTCAACTACCAATGATTGTGCATCTATTAAATTGAAAATTATACTTCTTTTGAGATGAAAACATATATCAGGAGGCATATAATTAATAAATAAACATTTTTGGTTCTTAGTAGACAGTCTTTTATTAGTATGAATCTTGTGTATAATTCTATTGAATTTGGCTATAAATTCCCTCATGGGTTCATGTATCTCCTTCTTGAGCTGAGTCAATTGAGCAAGAAGGGAATGTTCATATTCTACACTTTTGAACCTATTTTCAAACATAGTTTTCATATCATTCTAACTTGTGAGGGAGTAATCAGTTAGATGATAAAACCATTGTGTTGCAATACAAGTTAGAACTTAAACAAAAAGTCTTATGGCTACATCTTGATGTTGCATGCCTAACACACCACATGCCACTAAAAAGGCACTCAAATGTTCCTCTGGTGATTGTCTTCAATCTCCAATAAATTTGGGTAAACTTTCCCTTGCATTTTTAGGCAAAGGATTTAGGTTGGCCCCTAAATTTAGAGGTCCTATGGTTGCGTCCAAGGTTGGGCCATTGGAAGAAAACTTATGGCAGAAGGAAAGATAGTATCAAAAAGAGTTAAGGCTTGATAGACAAAGGATGTAGAGGGTTTTAGAGGGCTAGGAGGTCTACTTCTATCTTTTCTAAATGGGTGGAAATATAAGGAAAATTTAGGCTTTGAAATGTTTGAGAAGTAGAATCTTTAATTCCTTCTCTTCTCAAAGGCCTTGTGTACCTTCTGGAATCTAGCTTATGATATAATAATTATTAACTTCGATGATGATCTTAATATTTTCACACTTCAGGGGGTTTAATTCCTTACTACATTTTCTACTAGTCTTAGTATTTCCTTGAGTAACAGTAATATTATATTATCAGCCAATTCTTCTTTTTATAATATTCTACTTGCCAATCTATAATCATCAATATTTTGATGAGAACGCTAAGCAAGAGTATTTAACTAGCTAATTATATCTTCTTGTTCATCTTGAAAACCAAGATTAGGTTGTAAAATAAAAATTACATTTTCATGAGGAAGCACCATTGTTGCCTCATATTAAGGTGACCAAATCAATTTCATTCCCCAGTAGGGTTGCCAAAAAACTGTTGGCTAATAGATTTGTCCTTATATAAAGATATTTTATTTTAACTTTGTACCCTTCTCTCAAGAACAAATAAGTTAAACAAAAAATGGGTGAACTATCAAGATTAGTTCCCCTCTGAACTAAGGTCCAGTTCCCTTTAAGATTTTCAATGAATTTAAATATTCAGATACTCTTTTAACTAGAAAGTGTTTAAAGGCAAACTAATATCCATACATCATTATCTTATGAATATGAGATTTTATAATAGCGATAGGTAACAAAATACATAGATTCTATTTTCAATAATTATTAAATAGACAAATGTATATATATTGAACTAGTTAATGATAAAACACACATAATATATTGTCTAATAGATAAATAATTACTATATGAAGGAAGATTTCACACAGAAAACACACTTTCAAATACTCAAACTCACAGATCTAGGTATTTAGTAATTAATTCTCATTTTCATTCACAGATGAAAAATGTTTCAGATAAACATCACATATATTTGTAAAAAAAAATGGTTCAATTCTAAAATTTCCAACTCCTTCTCCTTTCTATATTTTTCTTTTCTTTTTTTACATCTTTCTACAACCAAAAATATATATTGTTGCCTTAACTCATCCATATTTTAAACTAAACCAGAGTTAAAGTAACTCTGACCCTTATGAGATTTAGTTTTTTTAAAATTTAATAAAGATCAAGTTTCAAATAGAAAAGTAACTGAATAAAAGAGACTATGTAAGTAAAATCATTGTTGAAGTGGCAGACTAGGATCTCTAGATTTGTTGTGTTTAGTGGGGTAGACACATTGAGCTTTCCATTCCTGAAATGCTATAATAAACTCCTAAATTTTAGAAATATTGGGAATGTTGACATGTTTTATCCTTGCCTTCTAGATGTTTTCTTCCCTCTAAATTTTTCCCATCTTTTCTATGTGCTCTGGGAGTATGTTGATATAGCGACAAAGAAATGACATTACCTTTGAAATTTGAGAGAAGTTTTCAGTTGATAATCTATCACTTTCTTTAATGAATTTAATATTTTCCCTAAAGGATTGAATCACAACATTGATGTCCTTCTCTAGTTTTCCATCATCTTTTATGTAATTGATGTCAATGCTCTGTAGATCATGCTGCAATGACTAAATAAATTCAATTATTTCTTTGATCATTTTTGTGATTTCCAATTGTCCTTGTCTGGATACTGAATTTCTCCATTCAACATTTTTCTTAATTGCATATAATATATCTTCATCTAATCCTGTCAAGTTATTTTATAACAAAAACTTTGTTATCCCATATTTTTTCACTTCATCAATCTGACTCATCATGCTCATCCATTTTCCTTCCTCTTTTATCCACAAAGCATTCTGAGTCTTCAAATCTTTAACAATGATTATGGTCAGATCATATACATTCTTCAATTTATGGATGTATTATGTACCTTTCAGGATGATGCCATCCAACCAACTATCAAATAATCTGGTAATCATTTTGCCTCTATGTATCTGATCCAACATCCTTTGATTGATAGGAGATTTTGGATCAAAAGACATGGGCATTTGGGAAATTGGTTGTGAATCTAGACTATGAATGGCATCAATATACTCTACCATTGACCACACAATATATTTTAACTCTCTTTTATCCTTTTCATGATTCCAAGTTATGATAATTATCCTTTTAGTATATGCTTCTAGATGATGCACATCAGTGGCACATGATGCAGTCCCAATGTCTACCTTTTCAACTGTAAAATCCTGAATAGTAGGATCTTGAAATTCTTCATTAGTTTTTGGTTGGGCAATTTCTGCATTCTAGTTCCCTATGTTTGGGTCTACATCTACCCTAGATGTCATTTTTAAATTTTTGGATTTAGGATCTTTCCCTAAACACTTTCTTACCATATCTTCCAAGGGTAAAGAAAATGGAACTAATTTCCTTTTATGACTGATCAAACTTTGCAGCTATTTAAGTGCAGAAGCTGAGGCTTCTCTATCAAGATTTGGTTGATCAGAAGGTACAGTTAAAATAATCATCAATTTGATAGAATCAGAAGGAATCACTGTCTATTGATCTTTACTAACCTTTTCTACCATTGGTGAATCAAATTTTTATCACCTTTCACTTCTCTTGAATCCTCTTCAGAATTCAAATCCATAATCACTTTTTTCAGAAATTTGATTCTTCTTCTTGCTTTGAGTCCTTAACCTAGTGGCATGAGGAGGCAGGTTAGTTACAAGGGCCTTCTTAGATTCTTTGATGATAGGGTCCCTTCCAATTTTTGACTTGGAAGTACCTACATCACAAATAACAATAGGCTAGTTAGATGAGCTTATTGAGAATGGAGATTCAATTATTATTGTACATTATTAGGAGACTATGTTTTGAGATCCTCCCAATTTTTTCTATCTTAGCCATTTTTTAGTTTTCCTTGCCACTAGAAGGGTCTTGACCTAAATTCTATCTTCCTCACTTTTTGCTCAGTCAATTTCTAGAGTAGGTGATTATTTTATTTGCTCAAATTATGGATCAGTCACATGTTCATCATTGTCAACAATTCTAGAAATGTTCATGTTTAATTTAAGAGTAATTATCTATCCTAGGGAAAACCTAGACCAAAATCTCCTTTTGACTTCAAATTCATCTAAACAATCCTCCCAATAATCCTCTAATTGAGGAATATGTGAAAATCCTATTCCAAGATTCAAGTTATCTCTGGAAAAACCTTTACTGTCAAATTGTGTTATGGCCGTGAAGTATTGAAAATTGAATTCCTTAAGATCCAATTCTAAATTCAAAGCATCAGATGTTGTTTTTCATGAATAACATCTAAGTTCAATAGGAAAAGATATACCAAATTTACTCTTCATTGGGAATTTTTTATCTACATGTGCTAATTGCCTACAGACTTCTATTAGCACAAATCAGTCAAAAATATACTTGGGTAACCTCTAGGGTTCACCATCAAAACCCCCAACTCTAATATAAGTGATCCTGGAAAATGGAATGAAGAAACTACCATAGATACTAATTAACTGCATAGCTTTAAAGACAACCTCTTAATATTATTTGATAATTTAAAAGTCATTTTCCCAGTGAAAACATCATTAACCCTCATATAATCCTCATAACAGTTATGCATTTGTAACTATGATTAATGATTATAAATTTTACTATCTTCAGCCAAGGGTGTATGAAGTAACCCTACCCATTGTCTCGTAGAAGCCAGGCAATAGAAGAGGTATGAAGACATATAAAATTTTCTATTTCCCAAGCAATTACTTAAACCCTAATGCAAACATTTAGCTACAATTTCTACCCAATGCAAATATTTTTCTCCTTGGAGGATCACCTGTATGAAGAAGTACATCCAGTCTTCCCAATAATATGCATGAGCATTGCCTTTCAGTATATGTATTAATACCATGATATCTTGTACTTCTGGAATCATATGATTTCTTGTTAATGGCCTAAGCAATCTTGAACCTCCTTTTTGGAATTTCAGGAGCCAATTCCTAGTAATCATGCTCTTGTAAATTGTTTTCTTTATTGAAAAGTAACCATAGGAAGAAGTAATACTAAGGTCAGAATATGGTTCCTTGGGAGGGATTCTCATCATAGACATTAGGGTTTGTCTGTTGATATCTAGTATAACATGACCATCTGTAGTCTTGGTGTACCTATTTTGAGGTTCATATCTATTCATGCATTCAAGGACTAATTCAGGGCATCGTATAGCCATGGGAAAGGCCGCAGCTTCAAGTAGGCCACTTTATACTATTTTATGCATCATAGAATTCATCATAGGATTTTTACCCCTTTCCTTAAAATCTTCTAAATCATATTGGACTAGAGAGGTGTCCCCAATTATAGGTGGAGAACATATGTGACTAGGGCCATGCTTGTAATCAAGACGAGCAGATTTCATGGCTACAAGTCAGAGAATATAATGAAAAGAGAAAGTTTTGAATTTTTTTAAAAATGTTACAAACTTAAAAGGATCCTTCTTTCCAACCAAGTAAAGGAACCAGCTTACAATAAGAGTGAAACTCACCTTAAATTTATCTGAAATAACTACAAATTCAAGCAATCAAATATTTTATACCACCTGTGTTATTCTCCTTTATATCGCCCGGTATACTTGTTTGTTGAATTTGAATTATTTTCTCTCGATGCAGATATTAACCAAATCAAATGATTAAATCAAGACAGTACATGCTAAACATGCTTGATAAGACATGCATTCTGGCATATGCATTAATGGCAAGCATATTTTATGCATGATTTTGATGAGTAATGATTATCTGTAATCTCATTATAATTCAAAATTTTCCACTTTATAGTGAGTTTCAGATATATTTTCCTCTAAATCTCCCACTAATTTTAACTTAGAGAAATCCTCAGGGGAAGATAAGAGTATATCAGTTGAACCATTGAACCATTGAACTTTTGAAAATATGGTTCAACTTCAGGGTTCAATGATATGAAACGAACCACACAGACTGACCAATAGTCACATGATCTTTCTAGAAACTTTAGACTTTGAAACTAAGAACCATTGAACTCTTGAAACTTTAAGACATTGAACCTATTAGTGTAGATTTTTATTTTTCCCTATTTATTAATTAAGAAAATTTTATTTCTTCTGCATACATGGAGTTTTCCTACATTTGTGGGATAGGCTAGCTTATGTGGTGTGTGTTATAGATGTGTCATAGGTGTCATAAGAATGTCATAGGTAACTCCTTTGATGGGAGTTACTTCTCTATTCTTATCACCTTGTCACCACCTTTCATGGAGGAGTTACTGTCTATTCTTGGGGTGCCTTGTCCAGATTTTATGGAGGAGTTACCTTCGTACTCTCCTATATGTATTCCTCACTTTGGCCATCTCATGCTAATCAGATTTTAGTTTTCTCCATTTTGTCTTATGCAATTTATCTTATTGTGTTATTTTCAAATTGCTTTAGCATCTATGTGGTGTGCACTTGCTTTAACTTGTGTGATCATGTCCTCATTGCACTCACATTATCTGGATTCTAGCAACAACTCCGATATGGTATAAGAGCAACAACAGTAATCATGTGTGTGGTTATGCTTTTAGTTAATTTTGAAATCAAGAAGAGTGGAGTTATCTTTTTTTTTAGATCTGATCTAAAATAAAAATGTATATATATCATTTATGGTATCATTTTTTTGGGAATCCCTAGCCTTTGGGTGTCTTGGTTGTCTTCACTTCAGGGGCTGGTTCAGCAGTTAGCCTAGGCACTATTGTTGTGTGCAAGGAGCAGAGGGAGGAAAATCTCTAAGAAACTTCAGTTCCAACAACAGAATTCCTTCCTTCTAGCCACGCCATCAGCTGTATGGCATCCAAAACAGGGCTATTTTTTTGTGAATATGGTGCATTTTTCTTGAATTCTTCTGCCCAAACCTACTGTGCATTGAAGTTAGCAGATTCCAGCTTATTTTCTTGCCCAAGAAGGTGCCAAGCAGGCCATATGACATCCAACAGGTATGCACATTTATTTTTTGTCTTTTTTGAGATAAAATTTTGGACTGTACATTGTGGTGCCCCTTTCTTGCTTGGTGTCCCATGTCGCGCCCTTTGGACACGTGGCATCCATCATTCTATCTATACTTCATTTTTTTAGTTAAAATTGACTTGATAAAATAGAAATCAGTCAATTTGACTGAATATTCAATTTTATAGACAGTTTTGTAATTTGTGGGTTTTCAATTAAAACTTGTATCTTCACCTGTCGAAGACAAAGGGTGAGGCCCGGGTTGGTGGGAGGCCAATTCCCCCTCACACAAACCTCCTTTGGATTTTTCATTATGTTCCAAATCCAACGAGTGGTTGGAAGGCCATTTTCTCTCTCAAAATAGGCATTTTAAAAATGTTTTAGTGATTTTTTTGAAAAAACACTAGTTTATGGGAAAATTGAACCTTTAATATCTTACAAATGGTAGCTTAGATTTGGGTGCCATTTTTTGAAAAAGTGTTTGTAATTCAATTTTCCATAGCGTAGGCTTGTTATTTGTCAAAAATGCACTAGTTTATAAAGTGCCAAAAATTTAGGTCTCTCAGGATGCATTTTCAGCTGAGTCTGACATCCTGTTTGCTTTAGTCTTGCACTGATTGCTCTAAAATGCATTCTCAGCTGAGTCTGACATATTTTGAGCATGAAATTGCATATTTGGGGGGGTGGGGGGCTCAATATTTTAGGGGGGTGTGATTGCTTTTTCACAACTTGCAAATCTTTATTTTCATTCTCCTTTCTGCATAATTTCACAACTTGCAATCAATACAACTTCACCTAAATTCAGCCAAAAATAGATTCTTATCAACTTAAACCCATAACACCCTTCAAATATCATGAATGGAAGGTTAAAATGTCAATCATTCTTAGAAGCAAAGGGTTGTATAGGATCACCATGGGTACTGAAGTAGAACCCAACACTAATGCTAAAAAGGTCAAGTGGTACAATCGTAGTGATGAAGCCTATGGATTATTGAGCTTGTCTGTGTCTCTAGAAATTATCTTCATTTTATAATCCTCTCAGACTCCTAATGACATATGGGACACCTTAGAAAATTTATTTGGGAAGCTTGATGAGATAAGAGGTCATGAGCTCGAAAATGAACTCATAAGTCTAAGTCCTAGCAACTTTGACACCCTACAGGACTTTTTCACTAATTTTAAGGCCCTTATATTACAATTGAAAGAATGTGGGATAGAGAAGAAAGATGATCAACTCATACTTTCTATTCTCGCAAAGTTAGGTCCAAGCTATTCAGTTTTTGTTTCCACTTTCCATGCCACAAAAAGTGCCCTTGGCACTACATGAAAAATGCCTTCTTTGGATTCATTCATTGCCAACTTAACTAGAGAGCAAGATAAGCTAATTCAAATGGACACAATGAAGTCTACTCAACCCCAAGCTTTGAGAGCTGGAAATGGTAAGGATAAGACTTCAACAAAAGAGAAGAAAAAAAGAACAAGGACCAGGAGAAGAATAAAGAAAACACCAATCCTGCCAAAAACAACACTGAGACTTCCTCTTCTAATGATAAACCTAAGAAGAAGAAGGTTAAGTGTGCCTATTTTAAAAAGATAGAGCATGATGAACAAAAATGCATGAAGAAACAAATAGATCACCTAACTCATCTTCTAGAGAAGAACAACATAGGTGTTCCTGAGTCCATCAAGTAGAATTCATCTACCCAATATTATACCAAGGCAAAAGACAAGGGTAAGGATAAAGAAAAGGGAAAGGCCCTTGTAGCTACAATATCTTATACATCTTCAAGGGTCATCGACTCAGGTGATTCTCACCACATGGGCTCTTCACTAGTTGAGTTTTCATCTTTAGAGCCTTGTAGTATGACTTAAATTAGTTTGGGTGATGACACATCAATTTTCATTGCAGAGAGAGGGTCAGTTGAAATAGAAGGAGGAACATTCAATAATTTTCTAAGTGTTCCTTCTCTTTCAACCAATCTCCTATCAGTGTACCAAATCATTCACATTGGTCGGGGCATGAGAGTTGAGTTTTCACCAGATTTAGTGGCTATCAGGGAGTTGCATAGTGATACTACATTGGCAGTGGGTAGGGCAGATCACCAAGCCAAGTTATACACCTCACATTTTGCATCAGATTCTTCTCCAATAGCATTTCTGACTCATTCAGATGGAGTTAGCAAATTGTGGCATCAGCAGTTTGGCCACCTTAACTACCGCTACCCTGAGCAACTTTACAAAAATGACATGGTCATTGGCTTGCCTCATGTCCAATTCTCAAAAAGAATTTGTGAGGGGTGCTCCATTGGGAAGCATCCCGAAGCAAAATTTGACAAAGGCAAAGCTTGGAGGGCTTCACAACCTTTGGAGTTAGTCCACAGTGATGTATTGGGACCCTTTCCCAAACCATCTTTCACAAGGGCCAAGTACATCGTCACTTTCATTGATGGTTTCTCTAGGTACACTTGGATATATTTTCTCAAACAAAAGTCTGAAGTGTTTGAAAATTTTCTAGACTTCAAGGCTCTTGCTGAGAAATAGAGTGAGAAATCCATCAAGGTTTTTAGAACTGATAATGGAGGGGAGTATGTCAGCATCAGGTTTGAGCAATTTTTCACTACAGAGGGGATTGATTTGTAGCGCACAGTAACTTATAGTCCTTCATAAAATGGGGTTGCAAAATGCAAGAATAGGTTCTTGAAAGAGATGGATAGCTATATGATTCACTCCAAATCCTTAGCACCATAGTACTGGGCTAAAGCCATTAATTATGTTTGCTACATTCAAAACAAGGTTCCTTACAAAGCTTTGAAAGGGATAACACCCTTTGAAGCTTGGCATAAAACAAAACTTGATGTTGAACACCTTAGATTTTTTGGATCCCCAGCCATTTATAGCATTTTGAAGAAGAAATGCAAAGCTATGGAATGACAGTCCAAGCCTTGCATCTTTGTAGGATATCTAGATGATATTAAGGGATATCACCTTTTAGATCCAGTCACTCATGAGTTGTTCATTGAGAGAAGTGTCCATTTTTAGGAGAGTCCTAGAGACTCAACACTTGACACTTCTTATCCCTCATCGAATCTACTTATTCATGATGATTCCTCGTCAGATTCAGATCAGCCACAGTAAGTTCTTGAGCCAGAGACATCTTCTTCTTCTTTAAGTTCAGACAGTGAGGATAGTGATGCAGAGTCATCCACCTCAAGTCAGTCAGAGGATGAGGAGTTAGCACCTGACTCACCCACTTTCGGGGCACTTTGGGCTAGACAGACACTTGAGAGTGTTGGCACTTGGGCAGGAGATCTCGCAAATGATAGATGTACTAGGGGAATTTTTAGAGAGATCCATATGCCTTCTTTGATACAGTTTTAGATCCATAGACTTTTTGAGAGGCATCTGGAGTACCTGAGTGGGATAGAGCTATGGAGGAAGAATATTCTTCCTTAGTCAAAAATCACACTTGGGATTTAACTTCACTTCCTAAGGGAAGAAAGATGGTTTGATGTAGGTGGATATATTAGACCAAGTTTGTAGCAGATGGGTCGGTTGATAAGTACAAGGCGCGATTGGTCACCAAGGGTTTCTCACATGTGGCAGGCATTGACTACTTAGAGACCTTTGCACCCATTGCAAAGATGGCTTCTATTTGACTCACCTTGGCTATTGTCATATCACATGGTTAAGATGTGCGTCAGATGGATGTGAAGAGTGTCTTTCTTCATGGAGACCTAGAGGAGGAGATCTACATGGAGTAACTACCAGGATTTGTTTAAGATTCTTCCTTAGTATGTAGACTTAAGAAATCTATCTATGGCCTCAAATAGGCCCCTTGGGCTTGGTATGCCAAGATGGATTCCTTCCTTCTCATAGTAGGTTTAACTAGGTGCCATTATGATCCCAATGTCTACTTCTTATGGCAATATGATTTGCTCTTGATTTTGGTTATATATGTTGATGACCTTTTGATCACTAGGAGTTCTTCATCGATTATTTCAGGAGTGAAGGCATCTCTTCAAGATAGATTTGACATGACAGACTTGGGTTTGTTGCACTACTTCCTTGGCATCAAGATCTCATACTCAAATTCAAGGATTTCTCTTGCACAGCCTACGTATGCTCTTGACTTATTGGCTCAGTTTCACATGGCTGATCGCAAGCCATCTCTGACTCCCTTTCTATCAGGAGTCAAGCTTGACGCTGATTGTTCTTCACCATTGGTTGATGACACTCAGTATCGACAACTTGTTGGTAGTCTCATCTACTTGATTCACACCAGGCCTGACATATCATATATAGTGGGACTTGTCTCCAGATTCATGCAAGAACCTCATGAGCTGCATTGGAAAGTAGCTAAGAGGATCTTGTATTACATATAGGGTTCACATAGATACAAGATTTATTACAGATTTGGCATAGAGGTTGACTTGGTTGGATATACAGATTTTGACTGGGCTAGCAATTCATAGATTCAAAAGTCCACTTATGGTTATAGTTTCTCTCTAGGTTCTGGTCCTATCAATTGGTCTAGCAAGAAGTAAAATGCTATTGATATATCATCCACAGAGGCAGAGTATAGGGAATTTGTTAATGCAGCTACTGAGGCTATTTGGCTTCAAGGGATACTTTCTGAGTTTGGCATTCCTATCAGGCAGCCCATAATCATTTATTGTGATAACCAAAGTATCATTCAGATTTGCAGGAATCCAGTTCAGTACTAACAAACCAATCACATAGAGATTCACATGTACTTCATTTAGGAGCTTATTCATAGTCAGGTCATTGACTTGATATTTTGCTAGTCTTCAGAGCAGGTTGTAGACATCTTCACCAAACCTTTCACTGAGAGTAAGTTCATTCATCTACAAGCTCTTCCTGAGGTACGATCCACATCTGCAATAACATCATCTTCATGGGGGGCCTTCTAGCCTCTTCTTTATTTTATATCTCTTTTTTGGGGGGAATTTTTTCCCATGGGTTTTCTCCTTTTCTCTATCTTATGGGAGATTGGATTTGTACATGGGTACCTCATTAGGCCTAGTTTTCGGGACCCATTTTTATATTTCCACACTGTCCACATAAGCTGTGCTTATGGGGGGGAATCAGTGTAGGTTTTTATTTTTCCCTATTTATTAATTAAGGAAATTGTATTTCTTGTGCATACATGGAGTTTTCCTACATTTGTGGGATAGGCTAGCTTATGGAGTTTTCCTACATTTATAGGATAGGCTAGCTTATGGAGTTGAAGCTAGCTTGTGTACACTTGCTTCAACTTGAGTGATCATGTCTCCATTGCACTTGCATTATCCATATTTTGGAAACAACTTCGATAGAACCATTGAACTTTTGAACTCCTAAAAAGGGTTCAAGTTCAACCGTAAGGTTCAAAGACATAACTGAAATACAAAAGAACAGTGCATTTTGAGAAATATTGAATCATTGAACTTTGATATGTAGGTTCAAGCGATAGGTTCAAGTGGTTTATTAATTTAGACAAGGGAACTGAATGAACATGACTCTTTACAAAACATCAAGTATTGAATTCTTGAACTGGTGAACTTTTTAACTGTTGAACTTTTGAACTCTGAAAAAGGGTTCAAGTTCAACCAGAAGGTTCAAAGTCATAATTAAAATACACAAAGGGACAAACAATTCACTTTTGATAATTATTGAACCTATTGAACCATTGAACTCATTGAACTTGTTGAACTCTGAAAAGGGTTCAAGTATAAAGGTTCAATTATTTTATAAATTTCACACACAGGAAACAATAGGTGGGTGAACTTCTTTTATGGAAAAATTCATGAAAATTTGAATAAAGGCAACTCAAAAACTAACGCCATGTAAAAACATGAACATGAATGATTATCATATCCCCTATATCTGTATTGAATTTATATTTCATGCCATTTAAATATTGTAATTATTTTATACATATATTTATTTTTCACTTGCACATGCATATGCATCATGTATATGTGAGTATATATTAATGTAACTATAGTAATGATTCCATGTGCATGTCACATTCTCCCATAGTCTTTTTTTTCAAACCATGTTGTGATTCTAAAAATTGTATAGTGTCATAATTTTAAATTTTATTACTGATGAGGACATGAATTTTAAAGACAAACCCATTTTCATACCCTCATTTTGAGATGAGAAATGTAGCCTTAAAATCACTAATCTCAAAATATATCTATAAAATATTTGAAAGTTTTTATCATATAATATCATATGAACATTTGAATTGTATGTCATCATAATAATGAATATTTCACTGAATTTCATATCAAACATGTGTTGGATAGATATAACATTGAAGCACATAAATCAGATGTGTATGATTTATAACATCACACAAGATTAAAGTGTAAACTAGAATTAATGAATGATATGAATCATGAAACCATAGTAATAATCACTAAACATACAATAAAAGTCACATAATTTGCAAAGAGTGTCACATATGAAACCAAATGCCACATACAAGGGACATGTAAATGTCACATAAACACAAAGTTCAAGCACCACATTCAAATGGAATGATGATTCCATACAATAAATAACACGTACATACTATGCACACAAAGCCAAGGGTCACACACAACAAGTATTCAAGTTTTTTCTTATCATGCAGTAAAGTGAAAATTTAAAACTAAGCATAGGGAAAATGAGACTAATCTATATAAACCATATGTAGCAATGTCATTGTTACCAAGTAACATATTAATTTAACACTATGTAAATTATTATTGATTAGTAAAGTATTTTTATAATATAAAAATCAACATGGTAGAGAGGTTGTGGATAGATACAACTTGTTGAAGTGTTCACAAATAACATTGAGATGGGCCTAGATTAGCAAAGATATTGGGTAAATGGGAAGCTCGACATAAAAAAACATGTAATAGTATGTCATGTATCACACTACCATTCCTCATGAAAAACATTGTGTTGATGAAAATTTAAATATGTTATCTAATTAAAATGAAATAAATAACATGGAAAAAAGTTGAACTAGGAACATTTGAAAATGCTTGCAGGTGTTGATTTTTTATTTTTTGAACATATAATTTTTTTTTTAAATTTTTAAATTTTTTGAATTATTTAAATATTTGAATGTTTTTTATTTTTTAATAAATATTTCAAATTGAAATTTTTAAAAATTAGCAAGAAGCAAGACATCAAAAATAGAAGAAATAGTAGGGATTTGAACAATCTCCAACAAAGTGCTAAATGTTAGTGTGGAAAGAAAAAAGGCAAGGAAAATGCCCATAGTGTATCAGGGTTTTAATAATAATCATGTAAGTAAGGATGCACATGACCCCAATGGGAAAGAATCTATGTTTGCTCATTTATAATGTAAGAGTAGATAGATGTGATCATGTAAGTATAATGGAAGCCATAACATGATAAATACATAATATTAAGTAATTGGATTGTAATAAATAGTGTGAATTAAAAACAATAATAACATAGCTTGTTTTGATAGTTTGAATTGGTTTTAAATTTGGTATGGAAAGTGCCTGAAGTGAAAATGAATGCAAAGGATAGAAGAATGCTTGGATAAGGGATAGATGAAGTAAAAATGATTTAAAATAAAAGAATTTTACAAAGTTAAAAAGTACAAGAAGTTAATCAAGATTTTTTTCCCAACTAGTAGGTTATGAGAAAGTATGAGGTTGTGTTTAACCAAAGATGTCATCAAGAGGATGGACATCTATATACCCAACTGCATTGTATCAACGAGTGACTTATTTTGAAGAATAAGTGAAAATTATATATTATTTTGAATCTAAATTGGAATTATATGTTTTAATATAGCCATATAAATCAATGTTTATATGCCCATGTAAATTTATATCCTCATGTGTAATAGGAGAATATTTAACTGCATGTACCTTTAGTGAATCTCTCTTAATAATATATGGTGTCTTAGGAGAGGAATACCTATTTTTGAATGCTATTTTCTATTTAATATATCATACCACACTCTTTGGAACTAACTAATAATGTGTAATTATATCATGTAAATATTCATAGATATATGAAGAAACTAATTATGTAATAGAATTTTAGATGTCTAGATTATGCTCTTGAATAATTATGTAAATTATTTAATTACCATGCTACTCAATGTATGTTCTAAATAATTTCTCTTTAGGAGTAAATATCATGGATTTCAAAGGATATTCATTTTGGGTTCCTAGAATTTCGATAACTTGATTACCATGAATATATTTGTAACATTTATGCACTATAGAGTGTACTTCTCTATTTTTTGTATCCAAGGTCATACTAATAACATATAAAAGACTCTTTTTTTTGTATAAATAGAAAAGGAGTGGTAGTATGAGAGTTCCCACATGTAAATATTGTAAAGTATGCCTGAGTGTATCATGTGTATGACCATCAAATGCTTTGAGAACTCTATAAGTATCATATAGATCTTACTCTTTATAACCAAGAGGGTACAGAAGTTTTATGTTACATTCATTTTTTTGATCCATTGTCTATCATTAACACTATGTATGGATTTATTTTCAACATATGATATGATAAATAGTAAATTTCTATTTAAATCATCATCAACTTCACTATCATCAAATTTAATCATAAGACACGATGTTTATTTTCTTGGAACTCTACTAATGATTCTATCAAGTGGGTCTCCATATGTACGAAGATGAGGATGAGAATTATATGCATAATGTAATTCATAATTATCATTTTTATTTATTGATTTATGATTTGGAAAAGGATATTTGTACATTTAGAGATTTGAATTGTCATTTGCTTTTGGCTTAGCCTCTTTACTAGGTGTGCCAATATCAATAATTTTATCATCAATGAGATATTGAATTTTGTGCTTAAGCTTAAAACATATATTTATGGAATATCCAATACATCGATGATAGTCACAATATTCATTATTATCAAAAATTCTATATTGTGGTTGTACATGTCAACTTCTATTAGCATATGAAGAGAGATGATATTACATTCAAGTATCTTTTGTAATAATTCATGAGGAGGTGATAAATATAATGAGAACTGGCTTCTTGGTGGGAATTGTAATTGAAGGTTTTGTGTTGATTTTAAAATAGCATTAACTATACTATTTGCTATATTATTCCATCCATTTGGTTTTATCTTATAATTTAGCTTATTTTGAAATTTGAAATTTGAATTAGAAAGATAGTTTGAACTATACTTGATCTTGTTCAAAATAAGTAATTTGACTTCACTTTTTTTTAGTGTATGGCATAACTAGTCAAAAGATTTAAAATCATCAAAGATAATTTAATATTGAAGTGAAGATTATAAAATTTAGTAAAAATATCTTGGAACTAATTACTATCCATTTAATTTTAATATTTATAGTATAGTTTTGTATCTTAGAATACATTTATTGATTGTTTTATTAGACCTTTATTTGAGCTTTACAATTTGAGCATGTGATAGATTTTCACCAATGTTGATACAAAATGTGTTAAAAACTGATTTTATTGGTGATTATAATCCTTTAATAATTGAATAATAATATCCTAAAAACATATAAGAACATATTTTTTTAGACTTATTGTAAAGTGATTTGTTAACAATTTTTTTTTTTGTCATAGTCCAAACAGGTTGCATTGGGTGAACACAA
The DNA here is from genome assembly GCA_037957365.1 of Torreya grandis. Lineage (NCBI taxonomy): Eukaryota > Viridiplantae > Streptophyta > Pinopsida > Cupressales > Taxaceae > Torreya > Torreya grandis. The sequence goes on from JARHVA010000450.1 coordinate 4,382,963, forward strand.
ATGTTGTTCATGATCACCTTTACCTTAATATAAAGTAATATTTGGAGGCAAAAAGATTATTGGTAATGGATAAGATGAAAATTTATGTGCTAAATGGTTATGTAACAAGGAACATGGGTCCATGGAGGGAATATCATGAGAATGAATTTGCTTATTTTTAGATAGCTTGGCTCGCAAGGCAAGAAATATATGATCAATAGTAGAATGTATAATGTATATTGGAAAATTATAAGTACAATGAGTATGTATAGTCTTGGATACCTATCAAAAACTAAGTAATGTTCTTAGATAATGGGATGATGTTGTGTAAGTAACTAGAGGTATATAAATAAGAATGGATGCACTAGTAAAAGTGATAATATGTAAGGATCTACCTTGAGCTCTTTTTTTCATATACAGAAACATATAAGAGGGAGTCAAAATTTTATATATGATCATGAAGATATTACATAAATCTTGCTTCATTAGTTTCACTAGACTTATCTTGAGTATTGGGTTATGAAATGAGAGCCATAATGTGCCCTTCAAGAAGCTGTGAAATAAGTAATGGAGGATATTTTTAAGTTGTATATTCGATAAATTTTATAAAATATATGCTTATTATTTTTTATAATTCATTTCATATTTTAAAAAGTATATTAGAAAATAATAATGACATGATAAGTAGTGTAACAATTCAAAATAGGAGGGGCATTAGCTTGGGCCTTATCTAATATAGCTTCTCTATTAATTTGGCATTGAATCCATGTAAAAAAATAATTAATATTATGTTGAAAATAAATATAAGATTTAATAATGAACTTCATAATGCAATGTAACATACAAAATAAACATTCAAGTGGATCTAAGGTGACGGTGGATAAAAGTGGAGACTTAAAGTGCCACATTTTTTCTTCTAAAAATAATAATACTCGAACTTGGTGAGACTTTTAGAGATGTTTGGATGAATATTTATAATAATTCAATAATATTAATTATGTAATTTAAAATGTAGCTTCCAAATGATAAAATTATGCAAAATTGATGAATTCATAACAATGTCATAGTACTTTTTTTATGAGAAATAATTAGTTTGCATGTGTATGGACACACTTTTATGGATTAAACAAATGAATATTTATATGAAATTTCATATATGTATAGATGAAATGTATAGTAATTTTAAGAATATTTTCTCTTAATTTTTTAATGTAAATTTTTTTAAAAATAATTTTAGAACTCAATAAAGCTATAAAATTGAAACTACAAGGTACAAACACAAATTTTTGACCTTAACTTCACAAAATATATATATTTTAAACATATCCAAAGATGCTTACATATTTTATATATAAGTTTTATATACTTTTGCTTAAAAATTAGAATTTTATAAAGCCATTTGTAATGATATATGTATTAAGCATAATGAGATATGTTGTGTATTAATTAATTAATAATTAAAAATAATAGTTGAACACACACACACACACACATTCAAAAACTATGTTATCCCCTCTACAAATTCATTTAATTATTACAAAAAAACTACTTACTTAAACATGTCCATGAAGGTGGTAAACAAATAAAAATTATAAAAGGTCATATTTGTTAATCTAGGACAAGGTTTTATAGTAGGTTCAGAACCCCCAACCCTGAAACTAGTGAAATTTTGGAGTGAAATTCAAAAAATGAAAAGTAACATTCTTAAATAGGGAATAAGCCCTTTTTAAAAGGGTTTATGAACTTTTATAATATATTTTTTTTAATTATGAAGGGTGTGTCATTTAAATAAGGGAATACAACCTTTACCTAAGGGTGTATTCCACTTATAAAGGACATACACCATTATAAAAAGGGTGTGCATCCTTTCAAAATTTAGAAAACATAATAAATATATATTTCCATTATTATCTACAATGTAGAATGGTGTGCATGCTGATTCAAAGGGCATATGCCCTTTTTATTTCCTCAAAAAATCTATACAAGATCTCATGTGCATGAATTTCACTATAGCATTTCACATTTTACAAACTTTAAAATGGTTTTTATAGATGATAGTCTCAAAAAATATTCATTTAATTTGTCTCAATTATTATAAACTCTCTATAATTTATTCAATTTTTATTTTAGTTGGACTAAGAAGCATAAATATGGATCATGGGATCAGGTAGTCACTACAAAAGACAAATAAAGGAGCTAACACATAAAAAATTAAAGTCAAAAGAGAAAAAAAATATTAGATAGGAGAGAATCCATATGATATTATAGACAAGGTGAAGGTAGTTCTTCCACACCATGTAATATTTAAATTTAAAATAATGTGCCCAATACCATGGAATTTTAGTTAAATGAATCTCAAAATGAGATAAGATTTCATCAATCCTTATTTAAAGATGAAACACAATATGTAGATCATGTATCTAATGAGTTTGTATTGAGTAATGAAACACATGGAGAAAAAAATATAATGAAAACTCAATCCATAATTAAAAATTTGATGATGATGATAATTAACATCACATAATGACCCCAATTCATCTCTATCCTAATAAACAGGATTCACTTCCATTTTAGATTCTAATGTTAACAAACACATGAATATCCCTTATATGGTTGAAGTGATAACACCAATAAATTTAATAAATAATGTATCTTATATAACCATACCTCTAAGGATAATATTATGAACATCAAAGTATTTGATTTGATTAGATTAGAATATAGTATAACATGTGAAAGGTAAATGTCAACTAGAAAAGTTAAACACCAAGTTTAATGTGCATGGGACTATGAATTTGAGAAGAAAACTAATCCAAAACTTAGAATTTTTGGTTGATAAATATTTCAAGAACAAAAAATAACACAATAACAATGAATTCTCTGAGAAGAGATGTATTATTACTCAAGATCGCAATACAACTATATGCTTATCTCTAGGAAGAGATGTCTAATTTTCCATTTCATGTTACATCTTCATTTATGCCCATTTTGAAAGAATAGGGAGGGTGTAGAAGGTCACAAATCTCAAGGGAGATTAAGTGGTTCAACTTCCATGCTTTAAAATAATACAAAATTTGAGGAATTACTATTTTTAGAAACTTACTATTTTTAGACTGCACTACTAAAATTGAAATTTAGGGCACTTCCATTGGGTTTTTGGGGGTCAAAATACATTGATAAGATCTCCATGCCATCTAATGGTGTTACACTAATTATTATATTTCCAATGGTTCAAATTATGAGTCAATTGGAGCTATGATGCAAAAGTTATGGCTCCCAGAAGTTCTGTCATCAATTGGGGTGGAACTGTCACCCGAATTGTGGCCTAAATTGCTACCCAAATCATTCCTCCCTCATTGAAAAGCAATGGTACCCATTGCATAAATTCTACTCATCAGGTGTGGTAGTTGTGTCTTGATTTGATTCTCTATGATCCACTCACCTTGGTGGCTAAGCTAGCCCCTTTTGACCACTCGATAAAGTGGAATAGAGCGTCCTCTTATTGTCTTCATCCAGGTGTCCACAATCTGATCTTCCTCCACTGGAGAAAAACTATGTAGATCAATCTCATCAATGTTGATTTGTTATTATATAACTAAAGTGTCCAACAGAGGTGGATGATATGGTTTGAGGAGTTCCACATTAAATATTGGATGCAGACCAAGGTAGGCTGGTAGGTTTAACTCAAAAGCATTTTCTCCAACTTTTCTAGTGATGGTGTACGGACCATATTATAGAGGCTAAAATTTTATGCGTGGGCCTATAAGTCATTCCTTATAAATCCACAACCAAACCTTATCATCCACATCAAAATGGTTTGCAATCCTATGTTTATCATGGCATTGCTTATACTTCTAATTCATCTTCTCCAGGATGTCATGAACATGCTGCTAGATGTGTTGTATTTGTTCAATGAAATTTGATGCTTTTGTTGCCTTAGATCTTCCATGAGGTGTGTATTCCATGGTGGATAATGGAATGAATATATCAATTAGTGCCATGGGTTGGAACTTGAAGCATAATTGGAATGGACTGTGCTTGGTCGAGCTATGCAGGGCCCAATTGTATCCATGTTGTATGAAAAGAAGCACCTCCTTAGATTTGAATTCAGTCTTCCAGAAATCAGTGGGATCGATGGGCATAGCTAGATTTGAGATCAATTTTGGTGAAGAACTTCACACCATAGAGTTGGTCCATCAGGTCATTAATCATGGGAAGAGAGTAGCGATTCTTCATAGTGATTTTATTTAGGGCTCGATAGTCAATGCAAAGCCTCCATGTTCCATATTTCTTTGGTGAAAAAATAATTGGGCTTCCACAGGGTGAAGAGCTTGGCATGATGTGACCCTTTTGGATCAAATCTTGAATCTATCTTTTTATCTCATCATTTTCCAAAACTGATATGCAATACACAGGACTATTAGGCGAAGGTGATCCTGGGATCAAATCGATAGAATGTTTTACCTAGAAATGCAGTGGAACTCCTATGGGTGACTTGAATAAGTCATCATATTCTCCTATGATTCATCCTATCTACTTTTATTATTGTGTTGATTGTGTAGTTAGGAATGCAACATCAACCTTCTTGGATTTTTATTGTTTGACCACCATGAGAAGAAGTTGCTTTGTCTTCTCCACCAATCTCTTACATTAATTAGCACTGATCAGGGAGATAAATGTGGGAGGTGGTACCTATAGTACCCTATAGCACTATGTTCCAAGAGTGAGGGTGATTCTTTGGGTTCATGATTCATAGATGCCATGTCACTCATACATAAATGGTTGACCAAGAAGTACATCACAAACATCTAGATTGACCACATCACTCAAGACTTCATCTTGGAAAGGTTTTATTACATATGAAAGAAGACACTGATGGGTGACATGGAGGTCTCTCCCTGCACTCAACCATCCAATATTGTATGGCTTTGGATGAGGCTTCATGGATAGATTTAGACTTTTCACAAATTTAGTAGAGATTAAATTATTTTGACTCCCACTATCAAGAATGAAATGCAAAGGATTACCTTTTACCCATAAATTGGAGTGAAACAATCTTTCCTTATCATCTAGCCTTTCCTCACAGGTCTGTGATGAAGAAACGATGGTGTCAGGCTCAACATATATAATTTCTTCTTCGTCCTCTTTGACTATGGGTTCTATATGAGACAAATTAGTAGATGTTGAGTATTGTGACTCAGAAAGTAGTGAATTGATGGCTCGACATTCTTCTTTGGAGTGAGTTCTAGTTTTGTGGTAATCAAACCATTTTATAGCCTTCCCCTTTTGGGTTTTCTTATCTTGAAACTCCTTTTGCTTCTAATTTTGTCCTTGTGTTTGACCTTCCTGGTCACTTTTCCATTTTGAGGGCTGACTCTTTATATTCTTTTTGCCATGCTTCTACTCAATCTTCACTGTGAATTTGTATGCCTCACTAAGTGTTTCCAAATTGAAGAGTTCCATTTCCCCCCATATGTACCATTGTAGTCCACCATGATATTTGAGAGTCTTATGTTTCTCACTCTCTTGGATGCCTAATCTTGCAGACAAATAATGAAAAATGTCTATGTAATCTTTAATAGATTGGTCCTTACCTTGGTAAAGTTGTTGCCACTGTATTTACAGATCATCATATGCTCCAATGGGATAGTATTCTTCTTTCACTGCTTCCATGAAATCATCCCAAGTAGGTTCCACCTCAAGGCCAATGTCATCTGTACTGAACCTCTTTTTGTACACTTTCCACTAGTTTTTCATAGGCAATGATGCTTTCAAAAGAGCAAAAATGATCTTTTCTCCATTGGTGAATTTGTTTACAGAGAAGTAGGAAGATAATTGATCTAACCAATTTTATACTACATTAGCATTGATTTTGCCTTCAAATTTAGGAATATCAAAATTCACCTAAACCTTGAAGGATGTTGGGGCACTAAAAGGATGTTCCATTGATGAGGAGCTAGGAAGTGTAGTTGACGAGCCATAATTTCCCATCAAGAGTTGTTGAAGAATTTGGGAAATTTTTTGCATCATCTATGCTTATTTCCATTAGAGGGATTCATTAACCATTTATTTGAAATGATTATATCTCTCAATGTCATTCACCATTTGAAGTTGTTTGGAGTAAAAAGGTGGATAGTTTGGAAACTATGTTGTTTTAAACCCAAGCTTCTTGTAGCTTGACCTCATCCTCAGGATCATACACTCTAAATACAAACCACTATGATACCACTAATCCAAAACTTAGAAGTTTTGGTTGATAAATATTTCAATAACAAAGAAATAAAATAGTAACAATGAATTCTCTGAGAAGAGATGTATTATTACTCAAGATCTCAATACAACTATATGCTTATCTCTAGGAAGAGATGTCTAATTTTCCATTTCAGGATAGATATTCATTTATACCCATTTTTAAAGAAGGGGGAGGATGTGGAAGGTCACCAATATTGAGGTAGATTTAGTGGTTTGACTTCCATTCTTTAAAACAATACAGAATTTGAGGAATTACTATTTTTAGACCGCACTACTAAAATTGAAATTTGGGGCACTTATATTGGGTTTTTGAGGATAAAACTTCATTGATCAAATCTATATGAAATATGAAATATTTCTCCTCATTTTTATCTTTCCAAAAATTCAAACGGTGAGTCAATTGGAGCTACGGTGTAAAAGTTATGGCTCCCAGAAGTTCCATCATCAATTGTGGTGGAACTGTCACCCGAATTATCACCTAAATTGTTGCCCTGATCAAAGACCAATATAAAATTATATCAAATATTAATCCATAAATCAATATTTTTCATTTAAAAATATTTAAAGAACACAAAAATCACATAGTAATAATGAATTCTCTGAGATGAGATGTTTTATTACTCAAGATCGCAATACAACTATATGTTTATCTCTAGGAAGAGATGACTGATTTCCATTTTGATTTACATATTAATTTATACACATTTTAAAATTAAGAATAGGATGTTTATGGTCACAAATATTGAGGGATATTAATTTTTTTGACTTCGATGATTTAAAATAATACAAAATTTGAGGAATTACTATTTTTAGAAACATACTATTTTTAGACTGCACTATTAAAATTGAAATTTGGGGCACTTCCATTAGGTTTTTTGGGGTAAAAAAACATCAATTAGATCTCAATTAAATATCACAATTTTATTCTAATTCTTATATTTATAACTATTCAAATGGTGAATCAATTGGAGCTATGGTTCAAAAGTTATGGCTCCCAAAAGTTTTGTCATCAATTGGGGTAGAACTGTCACCCGAATTGTCACCTAAATTGTTGCCCAAATCATTCCTCCCTCCTTGATAATAAATGGTCCCCATTGCATCAATATTACTCATCATATGTGGTATTTTTGTCTTAATTTGATTCTCTATGAGTCACTCACCTTGTTGGCTAAGATGGCCCCTTTTGACCACCCGATAAAGTGGAATAGTGCATCCTCTTGTTGTCTTCATCCAGGTGTCCAAAATCTGATCCTCCTCCACTAGATAAAAACTCTATGGATCAAGCTCATCACTTTCTAGTTGTTTTTTTATGACTGAAGTGTCTAATATAGGTGGATGATATGGTTTGAGGAGCTCCATGTTGAATATTGGATGGAGACCAAGGTAGGCTGGTAGGTTCAACTCAAAAGCACTTTCTCCAACATTTATAGTGATGGTGTAGGGACCATATCATAGAGGAAATTTTTTTTTTGTGTGGGCCTACAAGTCATTCCTTCTAAAACTACAACCAAACCTTGTCACCCATAATAAAATTGTGTGCAATCCTATGTTTGACATGGTGTTGCTTATACTTCTGATTCGTCTTCTCCAAGATGTCATGAATTTGCTGCTATATGTGTTGCATTTGTTTAATGAACTTTGTTGCTTTTTATAATTCATATATTCCATGAGGTGTGTATTATATGGTAGATAATGGAATGGCTATATCAATTTGTGCCATGGGTTAGAATGAAAAGCATACTTGGAATGGATTGTGCTTGGTTGATTTGTACAGGACTCGATTGTATCCATGTTGTATGAAAAAATCCCCTCATCCCATGTGCATAGATGTTTGGAGTGATACATCTAAATCATGTGAAAAATAAAGTGGTTCACCACCTCTATCTGACTATCAGTCTATGGATGGAAGGTTGTACACTTCATCAGTTTGGTATCCATCATCTTCCATAGAGGAGACCAAAAGATGCCCAGGAACCTACTATCTCGATCTAAGAAAATGGACTTGGGGAGACCAAAATGGAGCCATACATGACTAAAATATAGTTGAGAAGTTTCTTCAATAGATATATTTTTCTTACAAGCAATCATGATATCCATTTTAAAAAAATTATCAACTATAACAAAAATATAGTCCTTGCCATGTTTTGAAGTAGGCAAACCTGTGAGAAAATCCATTGAGATAGATTCCTAAGGCCTAGTTGGTTCTAGAAATGGCACGTACAATCCTTGCTTATTATTTATTGGCTTGGCTATCACACATGGTGTGTAATATTTGAGATACCTTTCCACATCCTTTCACATATGGGGCCAATAGAAGTGTTTTTGAAGAACTGTCAATGTCTTTTCTAGACCAAAGTGTCCAACTATCCTACTGAAATGTGTTTTCCATATCATCTTCTATTGCTCTAAATTTGGAACACAGATGTGCCCCATATGATAGAGGACATTATCTTTAAAAAAAAATTAGAAACAATTTTACCTTTTGGAAGCACCTAATATAATCAGGAAAGGCATGATCTACTTCATATAGAGCACCCCAAGTGGTAGTCTCCTATCCGCATAGGTCAATAACTATTGTGAGTGTATTAATTGGTTGGTGGCTCAGATAATATATGACTGTATTTTAGATCCCCATTTTATGTTTGATTATTATATGTAATTTATATAGATATGTGGCCCACTTTTGGTGCCTCTCATTTCATAGTTTGCTCTATTTCTAGATGAATTCCAATGGTTTGTGGTCAACATGGATCATTGTCCCTTTCCCCAAGATGTAGTGTTTCCATTATTTTTAGGCTTGCATAATGGCAAAGAGCTCCTTATCATATGTTGGATATTTCTTGACTGTATTAGTGAAATTTTCACTATGATATGCAACAGGATGGCCATGTTACATGATGACAGCTCCCATGGCATATTCAAGTGCATATGTCATCAACTCAAAAGGTTGATGAAAATTTGGCAAGGCAAGAATAGGGGCTGAGCAAAGTCTATTCTTCAAATTCTCAAATGTCCTTTGTTGTATTTGACCCCACTAAAATTTAGCTTTATCTCCTCCTTTAGTCACTTGGGTTAGTGACCAAGCAACATGTGAAAATCCAAGAATAAACCTATGATAAAAATTTACAAGACCCAAGAAGCTGTGAATTTCTATGAGGGTCCTTAGTGTAGGCCATTCTCAAATAACTTGAATCTTTTCTAGATCAACATGGACCCCTTCCTCATTCATAATGTACCTAAGGTACTAAAATTTTTTCATCTCAAATGTGCATTTATCAAGATTTTCATACAACTTGTGCTCCTAAAGAGTTTGAATCACCTTATGAACATGTTGAAGATGTTCCTCCCATGTTCTATTGTAGATGAGTATGTCATCTAGGTAGACAACCATGAATGAGTTGGTGAAGGGTCATAGGATGTCATCCATCATCATGATGAAGGTTTTAGGTGCATTAGTTAATCTAAAAGGCATAACCAAACATTTAAAGAGCCCCTTATTAGATTTAAATGTAGTCTTCCAGACATCGGTGGGATTGATGTGAATTTGGTGATAGACATATTTAAGATCAATTTTGGTGAATAAATTCAGACCATGGAGTTGGTCTAGCAGGTCATCAATCATGGAAAGGGGGTAGTGCTTCTTCATAGTGATTTTATTGAGGGCTCGATAGTTAATGCAAAGCTTCCATATTCCATCTTTATTTGGTGTCAAGATAATTGGACTACCATAGGGTGAAGAGCTTGGCTTGATGTGACCCTTTTGGATCAATTCTTGAATCTATCTTTTTATCTCATCATTCTCTAAAATTGATATATGATACATAGGATTGTTAGGTAAAGGTGATCCTCATATCAAATTGATAAAATGTTTTACCTAGAATTCTAGTGAAAATCCTATGAGTAACTTGAATAAGCCATCATATTCTCCTATAATTTGTCCCATCTTCTTCTATTGTTGTGTTGATTATGTAGTTAAGACTGCAACATCAACCTTCTTGGATTTCTGTGGTTTGACCACCGTGAGAATGAATTGCTTTGTCTTATCCACCAATCTCTTACATTGCTTGGTACTGATCAGGGAGATAAATGTGGGAGGTGGTACCTATGGTACCCTATAGCACCATGTTCCAAGAGCGAGGGTGATTCTTTGGGTTCATAATTCATAGATACCATGTCTATTGTACATGAATAGTTAACTAAGGAGTACATCACAAACATATAGATTGACCACATCACATAAGACTTCATCTTGAAAAGGTTTTATTACATATGAAAAAAGACACTAATGGGTCACATGGAGGTCTCTCCCTAGGCTCAATCATACAATATTATAGGGTTTTGGGTGAGGCTTCATGGATAGATTTAGAATTTTCATAGCTTTAGCAGAGATTAAATTCTTTTAACTCCCACTATTAGGAATGAAATGCAGAGGCTTACCTTTTACCCATAATTTAGAGTGAAAAAGTCTTTCCTTATCATCTGGCCTTTCCTCATGGGTCTATGATGAAATGATGATGGTATCAGGCTCAACATCTACAATATCCTCTTCATCCTCTTTGACTGTAGGTTGTGTATGAGATAGAGTAGTAGATGCCAATTATTGTGACTCAAAAAGTAGTGACTTGATGGCTCAACATTCTTCTTTGGAGTGAGTTCAATTTTGTGGTAATCACACCATTTTATAGCATTCCCCTTCTGGGGTTTCTTATCTTGAAAATCCTTTTGCCTCTAATTTTGGCCTCATGTTTGACCTTCCTTGTCACTTTTCCATTTTGAAGGCTAACTCTTCATATTCTTTCTTCCATGCTTCTGCTCAATCTTCACTATGAACGTGTATTCCTCACTGAGTGTTTCCAAATTGAAGAGTTCTATTTCCCCCATATGTACCATTGTAGTCCACCATGATATTTGAGAGTCTTATGTTTCTCACTTTCTTGGATGCCCAATCTTGTAGATAGGGAATGAAAAATGTTTTTGTAATCTTGAACGATTGGTCCTTACCTTAGCGAAGTTGTTGCCACTATATGTACAGATAATCATATGCTCCAATGGGCTAGTATTATTCCTTTACGCTTCCATGAAATTATCCCAAGTAGGTTCTACCTCAAGGCCAATGCCATCTGTACTAAACCTCTTTTTGTACACTTCCCACCAATTTTTCATGAGCAATGATGCTTTCAAAAGAGCAAAAGTGATCTTTTCTCCATGGGTGAATTTATTTATAAAGAAGTAGGAAGCAAATTGATCAAACCAATTTTCTATTGCATCAGCATTGATTGTTCCTTCAAATGTAAGAATATCAAAATTTACTTGAACCTTGAAGGGTGTTAGGGCATTGAAAGGATGTTACATGGATGAGGAGTCAGGAAGTATAGATGAGGAGACATAATTTTCCATCAGGAGTTGTTGGAGAATTTGTGAAAATTATTCTAGCATCTGTGCTTGTTTCCATTAGAGGGATTCATTCGCCATTTCCTTCAATGTATTAGATGTCTCAGTGTCATCAACCATTTGAAGTCATTTGGAGTGAATAGGTGGATATTTTGGAAGTTTTATTATTTTCCACCTAAGCTTCTTGTACCTTGACCTCATCTTCAAGATCATACACTCTCAAGACAAATCGCTCTAATACCACTGATCCAAAACACATAATTTTTTATTGACATATATTTCAAGAACACAATAATAACATAGTAACAATAAATTCTCTGAGAAGAGATGTTTTATTACTCAAGATCGCAATACAACTATATGCTTATCTTTGGGAAGTGATGTATGATTTTCATTTTTGGTTACATATTCATTTATACACATTTTGAAAGTAGGAAGAGGATGTGGAAGGTCACCAATCTCAAGGGAGATTAAGTGGTTTAACTTCCATGATTTAAAACAATACAAAATTAGAGGAATTACTATTTTTAGAAACTTATTAATTTTTGACTTCACTACTAAAATTAAAATTTGGGGCACTTCCATTAGGTTTTTGTGGGTGAGAAATTATTAAGAAAATATCCATTACATTTCACTATGTCCTCCTCATTATTATCTTTCCAATGGTTCAAATGGTTAGTCAATTGGAGCTACAGTGAAAAAGTTATGGATCCTAGAAGTTATGTCATCAATTGGAGTAGAACCATCACCCGAATTGTCGCTTGAATTAATGCCTGAATAAACTATTTGTTTAATTAATGAAAACATAAAAAAATTAACCTATGATGCATAATTTATAGTTAATAACAAAAAATCCAGAGGGAAGAAATTATGTCATAGTGAAGAATATTACTGATGCATTTAATACAATAGGTATTAATAAAACTTTAAAAAAAGCTAGTAATGTAGCAAACGAGGAATGTATAATTCTATAGTGAGTAAGTCAAAATATAGAGGATGATTTATTATTAAAATAAGCAAAACATTGAACTTGAATATGAAAACTATAATTAAATTTGTCAAAATAAGAATATGACTTGATGACCCTTTACTCACATATTTTTGGGCATTTAGTGGTAGAGTCTAGACTCCCATGAAAAGACAAGGTATTAGTTCAAGGAAGAATAAATTTTATTGAAAAATTATTGCATGATGACACAAGGGTCTCACCTAATATAAAATATATTGTTAAAATAATAAAAAGTTCAAAAAGCCATGAGCCCCATGCGAATAATTTCTTGGACATGACCCAAACAAAATTTTATAAAATGTTTATTGAAAATTATAATGGTAAATTGATAATTAGAGAAAGTTCATTTGAGATGTGCAAGACTTTCTATGTTAAAACCAACCAAACATGCACTGCTTGATTTTCTAAGATCCATGGGGAAGTTGCTATGCATTTTGATGTTTTCTTGACATATACATTATACTTTATACACTGAAGAGATTATAGAAGATTATATAGTTTCTTCTCTACCTAAAACATCAAGATATTTAATCCCAAGTATTTTTTGTCAAAGACTTGAAGGAATTTTTTTTCCCAATAATGTTTAGATGGAATATGTAACAGTTTTGGTGGTTTACCACATTTGACCGACTATATAAATGAAGAAGTTTCACGTGAATTTTGAAAGCATCTAGTTAATTTTAAGAAGTAAAAATTTGTAAAGTATGCATTAAAATATGGAAAAGAGTATTCAATATTTGAGTTGGTTACAAACCAAGTATTTGTATCTAATTTTATGTTTGAATTCAAGAATATCAATATGTGAAACACACACACTAGGAAAAATAGCTATATAATTGAAAGGATAACATCCTACTTAGGACCATTATTTCAGTTGAATACTTTGTTAAAAACTACACAATATAATAAAAAAATGATGTTTAATCATAATATTTTAATTTAACTCAATTGGATATTTCTATACATATTACATCCAAACACACAACTGATATCACAAATAATGGTATAAATATTTTGAGGACATGTGACTTATATGTGAGTGATGAAATATTTCATTCTCGAAAGTTTGTCCAAGGTTATTTTGAGATATTTTATAGAAATATGAATGATACAAATAATGTATTAAATACACAGTACACTTGATCAAATAATTATGTAGGATAGTTTAATAATTATCCAATATTTTATTAGTTAATCATGATGCATAAAAAGTGTAGGGTATAACATTTTTGGATTTTCATTAACATTATACATGGTAAAGAAGAACATGATGGTGCAGGTGCATGTGTAAAAGAGTAGGGGAAGAACAAGAATGGTGTTGATTTGATTGACACTATAATTATTGTGTCTTGGTGTAATGAAATAATTTTAGATGGATCAAATAAATTTTCTCATGTGAATATTATTTTGGTTAATAGAGTAGTAAATAAGGAAATATATGAATATTGAAACATAATACTTAGATCAAGTGATTTACACTTAATTAAAAGCTTAAAATATAGTTTAAGGATTATTTATATTAGGGATATGGCATGTTGTTGTTTGGTATATATGGAATTTGATTATAATGAATATGAGTCAAAATAATATGTTGTTGAATGGTATTTTAGACCTTAATGCCTATAAAGAGTATCCACTAATTCTAATCACTAGTGGATCATGAAATGGGATCAATAATTGACATTGAGCACATCTAAGATTTTTTGCATCCAGGTACAATTTATTTATAATGTAAATGTAGCCTTAAACATTAGTGATATTTTAATTTTTTCCAACTTTTCCTTCAAAATTCATTGCACTTTAAATGTATGGAAAGTTTTCTCAATAATTGCACTTGAGCACAATTATGAGGTAATAGACTACTACTTATATCATTGTGTATAAGTCATAAAATAATTAATCACAATTGTCATGGATTCAAAAGATTTAGTTTGTCCTACTAGATCTGTGTTGTTTATAAGAAGTTGGCTTCAAGAATATTTGATAAAAAATAAATAAAATAAAAGGTTATTTGAGGACTTTAAAATAAATAGGGTGATACTTAATTACATAAATTTGGTTATAAATATAAATATTCAATTGATCAAATTCTATGGAAAGCCTTACAACACATTTTTGTGTAAATTTCATGAATATGATCATGAAATGATTCTTGAAACATTTAAAAATAAAGCAAGTCCTTTAGGTGCATTGAATTAACTTGATAAGGTTAGTATTCAATGAAACTTACATTTTTAAATATTAAATTTAACTTATTTGATTTATCATATTTTAATTTATAATTATTTTTTCATTTTGTCTTTATTTTAGTTTTTTAAATAATTACTAACACATTTAATATAGGTTAGTGGTACCAAATTAGCTTACACCTTCACGTGGTTGGTGTCATGAGTATAGAATATTATCTTCTTGGAATAAATAGAAAGATTTAAAAATAATACATGTTGAGTAGATAAGTTTATTCCTCATCATGAGTAGAATAGAATCCATGAGGGTATTAAGGTCACTCACTCCCCCATGAAACTTTAGAAGCTTGTGGTTTGTCTCTACTCCTCACGATTTACCTACAACATCTACTTCAAGTTCGTTCATTTTTTCCTCTTAAAAAACCTAAAATAAAATCTTTATACATGCAAATAAACACATAAAATTCTCAACTGCAAGAATACCAAATCATATATGAAGGTTATTTCTATATTTTTATTCCCATCCAAACATGTTTGTTAATACGGTTAGTTGTTTTGCCACATCAGTCAAAAGTTATGCAATATACTGATGAGCTTTTATTCCCTAAAGGAAGAGTTTAGTATGAGAGAAAACATGTTAACCTTTATTACTCATCATTAAGGGAATATAATTATCTAATGGGTGCTTAGAATAAACTCTCATGAAGTTGTAGGAGTTAACTATTTATCTCTATCCCTCAAGATTTTCTTGCAATGGCTTTATAAAGTGTTTTCCACATTAACACTTAATAAATTACATATTATCATAAGATACATGTATACCTATCCTTTTTTTTTAATATGGGGACCAATAGAGCATATAATAATGTCTTCCCTATGTATATATTCCCATTTATACATGTTTTTAAAGATGATTGTGTGAGTCAAAAGTTGTGCATTCTACTAAAAAAATTACTACCTAAAGAAATATTTATTTATGAGACAAAACTTTAAATTTATTTATTCCTCATTATGAGTGAAACAGAATAATTTTTTGGGTGCTTATATTACTCTTCATGCAACTTTATGATTCGATGTTCCATCTCTATCCCTCATGGTTCACCTGTAATGGTTGTGTAAAGTTTATTTTATTTTTTTCCTTAAGAATGTGAAAATTATTTTTATATATGCATCCAATGATCTTTAATTTTAAACTCTGAAGGATCATGGAGTCTATACTAATGTAATTATTTCATTCATATGTCCATCTAGATGTGTTTGTGAAGACGATTCATTCTATTTTTCCCTTTAAGAATATGAATATTCTCTTTAGGGATGCTTCTAAATACCTACATTTTTTGAATCCTAGGTGAATAAAAGGTTTAAAAATTAAATTAATATGTTTATACACCCATATATAAGTGTCCACGAATACATTTCATTTATTGGGCAGGAGATTCAAAATTTATGTTATAATGACTAACTTTTGTCAATGTAGGGAATGATTATTATTTCACTGCAAGAGAAAATGTGTTGTCATTTATCCCTAATTTTTAGTGGAAAATAGTCATATAATGAATGATTAAAGGACTCCCCCATACTACTATATTATATAATAATTCATTTCTACCCCTCACATTTTGTTTACAATACCTACCCAAAGTTCATTATTTATTCTCCTTAAGAACGAGAGAGAATATTATCTTCATAGATTCAACTATTTACCTATAAGTTTTTACCCTAAAGACTAAAAAATGATATAAAATATCCATTATTTTGTTTATATTCCCATATAACATGTCTATGAATATGGTTCATCGATTGGTTATGCGAGTCAAAATTTATGCATTATACTTACTAAATTTTTATACCTAAAGCAAGATTTTAATGTGAGAGAAAATGTATTTCCATTTATTCCTCATCGTGAGTGGAAGATAATATTATTTGGGCTTATTATATCACTCCTCCATACAACTATAGGAGCTAATAGTTCATCTATACCCCTTATATTTCACATGTAAGTCTTATCTAAAGTTTTTTTTATTTCCCCTTTAAAAACAAGAAGATTCTCTTTAGGGATGCATATTCCTACATAAAGGTTTTGAATATTGAGGTTGAAAGAGGGTGTACTAAGGTTAATTTTGTTTTTGTAAACCCATTCAGATATATCCATGCTAATGATTCATCAATTAGGAATTCAACTCAAAATTCACACATTATACTTACCAACATTATACTATATGGGTTGTTCATAGGACTCCCTCTTTCAAATATATGAGTTAATGGTTCATATCTACCCCTCATGGTTGGCCTAAAATACCTAATTTTTTAAATTTTCCCCTTAAAATAGAAGATTTTCTTCAGGGATGCATATTCCCACTTGTAATTTTCAACTATGGGGGAAGATAAATGATGGACAAAGACATTATTTTATTTATACACCCATATGGACATGCCTGTAAATATGGTTAATCTATTGGGTGAATGAGTAAAAATTTATATATTATACTAACCTTTTTCGGGTCCCTAAAATAAAATTTCATTGTGAGATAAAATGTGATACCATTTCTTCCTCATAATAATTTTAATACAATACTATGTTGTATGCTTACATGACTCCACTATGAAACTATAGTAGTTGATGGTTTTTATTAACTCTCATGATTTTCTTGCAATTCTTGCCCAAATTTTGTTCCATTTTTCTCTTAAGAACAAGAATATTATACTCAAGGTTGTGTATTATTTCTACAAAATTTCAAGTCTATGGGTCAACATAGGGTGGACAAAAGAAATTATTTTAGTTAGATGCCCATTCAAATGTTTTTGTGAAGACATTTCATGGATTAGGCACACAAGTCAAAATTTATGTGTTGCACTAACCAAATTTTGGTCCTTAAATAAATATTTTATTTTGACAAAAATGTGCATCCGTTTATTCTTTATCGAGACTCAAATAAAATATACTAGTTGGTGCCTAGAAAACTACCCCGTGGAATTTTAGGATTTGATGGTTCATCTCTACCCATCATTTTTACCTGTAACACCTACCTAATTTAGCTGAAGAGTCAAACATGTTGGTTTAGGAGAGACTTATAACTCTAAGAGATCAAGGTAAGATAAATTTGATTTTAGTTATGTGTATTTGTGTGTGTGTGTGTGTGTGTGTGTGTGAGAGAGAGAGAGAGAGAGAGAGAGAGAGAGAGAGAGAGAGAGAGAGAGAGAGAGAGAGAGAGAGAGAGAGAGAGAGAGAGAGAGAGAGAGAGATAAAATGGGTCATATAGGAATACAAAGTGGGCCATATAATCAAAAAATGTTGATCTATTAAGCATATAAAACTATCCATATCATCATGTATAAAATAAATTATTCTTACTACTACCCCTAGAACTAAAACTAGATCTCCAGATGATCAGTGCCTCCAAATAAATTATGTCTCTTCACTATTGACGTAGAAACTAGGGTGATGGCTGCCTCATTATAGGGAGAGTGTCTCTTCTCAAATTTTTAAATATCAAATGTCTATGAAAGTGTAAAAAATGGTTTTGGTTTAACAACATAAAATTTCAAAAATAATGAATTAAAATGGTATATAGAAAATTATAAAGTTGACAAAAAAAAATCTCAACAAGGTGATTCTTGTCTCAATGCATGCCACCTAAAGAGATTTCTAGGGGTATGTGACCTTTAATATATAAGTGATGGTAGATAATATGGAGAATACATATAGGGTTATATCTATGTACATACAAACATAAATATTATGTAGAGTATCATTACTCAAAGTTAAAAAAGACAATTTTATTATGTGCTCTCACAAGTCTCTATCTCTAAATCAAGTGGTGTTGGGGAGATAATAGGTCTTGGGATTAACTATAGTGTCATTCATAGTTGTTTTGATCCAAGCGGGGTATCATATAATCTTTAATAATTATTAAAATCAATAAATGGAAGAGGTAAATATGAATCAATTAAAACAAAACATATTATAAGATAAATTTAAATTATTCCTTCTACATAGAGAGATAGACAATACTAGGTAACTATAATGCTAATTGTAGTGTTACCATAATATTATTGTAATCTAGATGTGTTATTAATAGCATTTGTCATTATCAATACATATAATCAATGAAAGGAAATACATAACCTTTTTTAAGATAAATTAAAATTATTCCTTCTACATAAAGAGAGAGTAATAGAGGGGAATAAAAAGAGGAAAAAGGTGATAATGAGAGGGCATGAGAGAGAGTGAGAAGGAAAGAAAGAGAGATTGAGAGGGGGAGAGAGAGATAATGCAAAATTCTCTCTCTTTCTCTCCCTCTCTCATCCTAAAGAATTCCTTCTACATAGAGAAGTAGACAATACTAGGGAACTATAATGCTAATTGTAGTGTTACCATAATATTATTATAATCTAGCTGGGTTAATAATAGCATTTGTCATTATCAATACATATAATCAATGAAAGGAAATACATAACCTTTTTAAAGATAGATTAAAATTATTCTTATACATAAAGAGAGAGTAAGAGAGGGGAATAAAAATAGAGAAAAGGTGATAATGAGAGGGCATGAGAGAGAGAGTGAGAAGGAAAGAAAGAGAGAGTGAGAGGGGGAGAGAGAGATAATGAAACATTCTCTTTCTTTCTCTCCTTCTCTGATCCTATGTCTCTCTCTCACAAGAGGAGGGGTATAAAAAACAATAAAAAACACAAGAACTATGGTGTATACAAAATATTAAAAAAATATAGTAACTTGACAATTTACTTTTTTAACCTAAGTGTAGGTTATTGTAATATTAATAGAACCTCAAAAATAGAATATAAACTAGGTCAGGTGCCTTAAATATAGGTTATTATCCATAAAAAATCAAAAATGAAAGAATCCAAATATTATTCAAATATTTTAAAAACATATTTAAGATAAGAATAATATTCCTTTACATTTACTTAAATACACTATAATTAATTACCAATGTGAATACATATAATCAAGCAGGTAAGTCCTACATATCTAGTTGTGTGCTAACCTGAGGTGGTCAAGCAACTGTAGATGGTATCTAATGTTGTATACTACTATTTTGAGGTGTTGAAGAAACTACAAATAGCATATATTGTTATGTACTAGTATTAGTGGGTTCTTAAGTAGTTGTAAATGAAATATACTATTATGTAATATTTACTAGAGCTGAGAAACAAACTATAAATGACATATTCTATTAAATAATAGTATTATGTGTAGATATGTGTATAATATTTACAGGTCTACCTAAAGGATTTTTATATGTATCCCTCATATGTATAACCTAAATAGGTGATCTAGTACACTTACTCCCACATGATGTGTAACTATGTACAAGAATTATATGATGTCAACTAGCTATGACATCACATGAAGTACCACTAGTAGGAAAGACACTACTATATGTGCAACCACGTGTAGCCTATGTACAATTCCTTAGTATATGAGTCTCCATGTTCAATTATGACCCATGTGAGACAAATAATTATATCAAATGTGTCAATTTTTGTAGTGTGATGTAATATTCTACAGATGAAATTATGTGTAATTTTTGTTATATTTATATATTGGTGGTTTTAGTAGTTTTGGGCTCATTTGACACTAAATATATTAAATAATTACTTACCTCCCATACATTGGGATGCTTTCATGTCAAAATAATTTAGGATTTATTATAGAATAAATTCAAAATAAATATTTCTCAAAAATATAATGTAACCTTACTGTTATTGTATGTAAGATCATCAATCACCATCTACCAATTATCTAAAAAAAAAGAATTAAATATATGCATGAATATACCAATCAATGCTAATGCGTTTATGACTCGTTGGTGGTGGTTCTTTAATTTTGGTCATATGAAACTAAGCACATAATTATTATTTTTTTAATCTATTTTTTAAATATCTTCATATGATAATTTATTAGAATAATATTATTTCAATACCTTTCTTTGATGTAGCATTGCATCAAGTCAGGAAGTGACATTTCCTGCTTCATTATAAACAACTTTTAGTGTATCATAAAATTAAATATGTGCACTATGTTTTGAAGAGTCAAATAAATTATTAATGATAATTTTAAGATATTGTTGATTTGAATTTTATTATTTATATAACTATGATTTTTTTTGTGAAGTTAAAATATTGGGGGTTTTCATTAAGGTTTTGTTAGAGGTTTTCTTCATGTAATGGGTCCATAGAATCAAGAATCTAAAATTATAAAATTATAAATTTATATTAGGTTGAAGGATTTCACAATAGAAATGTAATTTTAATTTTAATACCCTCTTGCCTTGTGATTATTATAAAAAATGCATCACAAAAAATGTCATAAGGAAAAAAATTACATACTTATGATTGTGGTGCAAGTGTGGAATCTTTGTGGTGGTGTTTGGATTCAAATAACACACACATCCTATTTTGTCTTCTTCTTGATTGTGATAAAAGGGTGTTATAAAAAAAGAAAACATGGCCATGTATGTTGGATATTTTTATATGGATCTATAAAGGGCATATTACCTCTTTCACAAAGGGTGTACACTCTTTAAGTCAGTAAAGACAAATGGGTCTTTGGTTTTTTTAAGGGTCTGTACCCTTTTAAAATGGCACTCACCCTTTATGAAACATAAAAATGTTTGTTATAAATGGCCTCTTTTTTGTTTAATTTTGTGAATTCACCCATTCTCTCATTTATTCCATTATGAATATAATATATGACAAAAAAATGTATATTAGGTTAACTAGGCAAGGGTTTGAATGATTATGTAGGATCTCAAATATACTTTCTCATCAATAGATCAATACCAACCAAATATATCTGACTACTAACTATAAATACTAAATTATACTTATAGATCACTATAATGTCTCCAATGGTATTATGAAAGTAGTTTCACTGGGTGATATATTCCACTAAGGTTTACCATAAATGAAATGGATAAAATAGGATTCATGTGGTATAAAAAGGGTGCCTAGGGATTTACAATATATCATGATATATGGGGAAGTTAAAATCTATGTTAGTTTTATACAATGAAATGAATATTGGGTAAACACCCCTCACACTATGGTGTCCATAAAATAGATCATTGTTTAGCCCATAATGATAGTCACTAAGTAGTTGTAAAACTATCAAGACATAGTTTCTAAAAAATATAGAAAATAAATAGTAAATAAAGAGAAAATAAAATCAAAATATTTTTTTGTATAGAGATCAAAAATTATTAAACCCAACATTGAATAAAATGCTTCAGTGTCAAATGTTATCCAAGATGACAAGACACTTTATTCAGTGTTAGATCAAATCCAAGGTTGAATAAGATTGACATGTGGTGTCAGATTTATATCTAATGTCAAATTTTATTTTATTTAAGTGTCAATAATTTAAATATATTTTTATGAAATCCTATGATAAAAATAAATTAAACACCAAGAAGTTTTCTAAAGTAAAAAAAATTGTGTTCGTTATAATGTTTAATATTATTTTCAATTTAATAATTAAATATAAAGAAACATTAAACTATTTGAAAATTGATTTAGATATACATAATATATATATTTTAAATGTAAAATACATAATTTGAAATGTGATATAAATATTATATTGACAAGTAGATATACAAACCTAACTCAAACTAAACTTATACTAACTATGAAAGTTGACTATTGATGAAAATTGACTATGATGATCCCCAAATTGTGTCACAAATGAAAAGATAATTTTGAATTATATTATGATAAGGTCACACTATGAGGAAAACACTACACTAAGGCTATCTCTATTTACTATGGATGCATCTTGGTTAACTATGTGATTGATTTTTATGTATGGATGCCTTCACCTATCTGAGAGGGTTTATTGGATATTTACATGTGTTGATATATTGTGTGGAAGCCTTAAATAATCCATAGCTTGGTTCTTTAAAATTAAACCAAATGGACAACAAATAAAAATGGGGGGATAAAAAAAGGGGAATATCCAAACAATCCTAACCAAATCCCATGTAATTTGAGTACTACCTATATATCGCAAAAGGGCCCAGGCCAAAGTGGTTTTCCCTCATAGAGTGAGTGTGTTTATTTTATATTTGATACATGAACATATTTTGATAGATTAACTTGAATGATTAAAAATGAGTTGTATTTAATTTTAATAATATAGCTTTAGATTTAGCCTATGACTGCTAGAATAAATAGAAATTAAAGTTAAAAATATTAGTTCCTTTTTGTTCAATGTGCAATTGAATTGTCAAGTGGTAGTTATTTGTATTTAAATGACCTTGATGTGCTTATATATAGGACTCTTTGTAATATTTCAATTAACCAACCTTGATAAAAGCATAGGAGGGGTAATATCAAATGTCTCGAATTCAAAAAGTTATTATTGGAGCACAAGGGACAAGGTTGCACTAGTAGACAAGGATGGGTTATGACCTTGTCTACTTATTAAAAAGGACATATATTGATATAATTTGGTTTATAAAAAATGGTAAGAAGAGTAGTGATGCCTAAATTATGTTTTTCATGATTTGAAGATAGTAAATGGAATAGTGATTTCTCCTATATATATTTCAATTTAATGGAATGGATAATACAAATAGGGTAAGGGTGTAAATTTTAAACATTATCAATCAATTAATGGTTAAATTTAATTGTCTAAAATTTCCCCAATGTTATTATAGTGATTTAATGAAGTGAAATTTATAGATTAAATGAAATGTGAATCTACATTTTTATACACACTTTATCTTATGTTCAAACTAAACTTATGCTAACTATTGATGAAAATTGAATGTGATGATCTTTGAACTATGTCATAGTCAAAATCATAATTTCAAATTGTATTGGGATAAGGTTGTAGTAGGAGGACAAGTTCACACTACAACCTTATTTGTTGATTATAGCTACATCCTCATTGATTATGTGAATAAGATTCTTTTGTTTATCTAAAATGGTTTACTAATTATCTATGTGTGTTGATATGCCGTACATGAGACCTATAAAATCCAAACTCTAGTTTTTATAGAATAAATTAAATGGAGATAAAATACAAATGGGGAATCAAGCAATGAGAATAGATAAGCTATACTCAAAAATACTATGTAATCTAAGTGTTTCCTACAAATCCCGAAAGGGCCTTAGGTTGATGTAGTTCTTGTTCATAGAGTGAGCGTGTGGATTTTAATATCAAATATATGAATGTAACTCTACATATTGACTTAAATTCTTGAAATTAAGTTCCCTTGACCTTGAATAAAATAGCTTATAACTTGGAATATCAGTTTTAGAATAAATTAGAATTTATATTCAAAAGATTGGGAATAGAAAGCAACATGATATCACTATATGGCAAAAATATTCATCATATAATCACAACTATGTTATCTCTTTTACAAATTGATAAACACATAAAGTAATGATAGGTGAATAATAACAAAAAAATAAAAAGGATTTATCCCCACATATTTTAAGTAAATGCAAAAATATATAAACTTTCATCATTATTTCCTTTTACCTTTGTAATAGAGATATGAGAGAGATATACCGTGACTGATCAAAATGAGTTTCTAGTACATATATTGGATTGTATGTAAGTAGCTATCATAGTGGTTGATCAAGCATGTATTATGAGTAATTTTAACCTATTTATTTCATTTTTTAAATCTTTTCTAAAATTTTGAAGTATGCTAAAAACCAGGAGGGGAGTATTCTAGTTCATTTTGGAATATGTACACTCTAGATCATATTTTCATGGTCTAGTTAGGATATATATAGTTTTTAAAGGGTTTCTATAATCCTAATAAAATTTATATGATCTTAGTAAAATATGTATCATATATAAAATTTTACAAATACTATTTTTTGTCTCTATATACTGTGATTTATATCCAGATACACATGTTGGAGTTATATCATGTGGGGTAGTGCTATAGATAATTTAGAAACTTAAATTACATGAGGCTAGATGGAAAAAAATATATTTAATTGGCTTGGGCCATGTTACATGCCTAATCATAATGTGATTTGTCTGTTTTCAATTTTAAGGTCTATGTCATCCATTAGATAAAAGTATTATATATATTCTTAAAATTTATTCCACTTAGCACAAAATGGAGGAGTTTATTATTCTATCACTTGTCTTTTTTTGGGTCCATATACCTTACCCTAATTTTATGCATGTCTAATTTTACTTGTCTCATTATTTTGTGCTTGGCCTTTATGTATAATGTCTTATATATACCTATATATGAAATTTACACCTTATTCATTTCCTAACAAGTATAAGAGAGCCTCTTAAATACATTTAAATTAAGACATTGAGTATCACAATGATCAAATCTATTATGACACATTTGAAGGAACATGAACATTAAATCTAGTACAAAAAATCTGCTCCTTTTTCAAGTCATGTGTTATCGTTAATGTGTACCAAAATATGGTTTAGGTTAATGTTTGTCTAATTTCATATTGATTTCCTATGGAGAGAAGATAAATCAATTTATTTCAATTAAATTCACTCACATACAAAAGAGAAATATTATTAACTTTAATTCTAAGCATACGAGATAATGTAACTACAACTATTTATGGTGTAGCTTTAGTTAGCTAAATTTCAAACACTTTTTTATTACTAAATTTGATAGTTATGTCAATGACAAAAATAGATTAAATTAAATGATTCATTACATCAATTTTATAGATTAATCACTCAACTCCACTACCATTTTCCAACACAATTCTGCCCAAAAATTTTAAATTATAAAACTAATTGTACAATCAATTTTGTTGTAGGTTATATATTTTGAAACAACAACGGTACACATTCAACCACCAACTGATTCCTTCACATAAAAATATTCTATATCATTAACATTTCCTAGTGATAATTGATAGTTATATTTCACACATATTAGTATAGTCATCCATAAACCCAGATCTAGTATTAGAAATCAAGTATAGTCATCAGGTGTGTTAGTATTCATAGCCCTTAGTCATTTTATCACTTCTCATTTCTTGTTCTATTTTTTATCATACTTTTAATTTCTATATTTTTCACATTAGGGTTATAATTTATAATTCTAGATTATATTACCAAAGATCCTTATTATGTGATTAATTTTACCATTTTATTATGATATTATATCTTGGTGTTCACTTATAAGAAAAACATATTGGTGTACGTAATATTTTGATAATCTAACATAGGGTTTCATAAACCATTATCACCCCTAGGGTTTGATTTATTATTTTTAATGGCTGAATTCTAATTATTTTGGTTTCCCTCCCATAGTATTTCCATTCACCTTTCACATATATTGATTATATTTACATGTGCTTCTCATATTTTTTTAATTCTTTTGTTTTTTTAATTATTACACCTTATAAGGTTTCCCCTTAATTTTTTATTTCTAATTTTATATTTTATATCTATTTTTGACATATCCATACCTTTTTATTCCTATTCCATTGCTTATTTAGCATCCCTAGCTTCCTCCATGTTTTTCATGTTTACATCTTATACCAATTAGGAATCCTATATTTATAAATTATATTAAGTGGAGTGATAGAATGACTTTTTATTCTTGTGATTCTATTTAAGTTCATTTGTATGGTATTCAATCTTATTTGAAATAAAAAAACTTAATCATTATTGAAATTCAAACATAAGATATAAAATCATCATAAAATATAAAATCATATATAATGACTTAAAATAATGAAATATTATACATGTACAAGTTTACAAGAATACAAGATTACAAATTAAATTATTTTAGACACTTTTGAGTCAATATAACAAGTGCTTGCTAACAATATTATAGATGAAAAATATAAATATACTTAAAAAATTGATTATTTATTTAAATCAATGCTCAATTTTAGTATTCGTTTATTTTTATTTAACCCATGACAAATCATAAACATCTTCACTAAAGTATACATCAACATCAAGGATGTATTAGAATCTCATCTATGACATGTTTTCCAATTTATCAAACGTGAAGTCCCTATCGAACACATTCTACTTGTTGATTTGGATCCAATAATAATAAACATATATAATATTCACAAACTTATTAACCAACCAATCAAATTTTTGATGGTAAGAATATCTTCATTAATTTTAAAATGAATGCTTAAAATGGTGATCATACACCTCTAATGAAACATTTTTCTCTTGACTAGCATGAGGCATGGTATGACACCATATTTACCACATGCTAATACATTGGGCCCAATGATATTTACAATACATAATAGATTATTTTTATTGAAAATATAGTTATATGAAAAAATTAACATTATGAACTCCTCCCTCCTTCATACGACACTTTTAAATTATGGTTTTAAATTATGTTACAAAGACTAGTAAACATTTATTATCTTTTTTCACCATCTTTCACCTCCACAATAAGGTTTTTAAGGCATGTTATTCTCACATGCCAACTAATAAAATAAACCTCAAATTGAAATAATTCCCTAAAATCATAATGCTAATTTATAATTAGAAAAAAAAATTGGTGAATGGATTTTGATTTCCATGAAAAGAAAAAAATATTGAAAAAGCATGGGCCTTCACTAACCTAATCATAGTAATTATATCACAAGCATTTGATTTCCACTCTAACGTGTGAAAATATGCACTAACCTTTAGTTTTCACATCCAAAATGTCAAGTCTAAAAATTTTTTATTCGATATCAAAAATTGTGAAACATAAAATACATTATGCATACCATCAAATGAAAAAATTATGTACAACAAGAATTGTATACATGATTAAAAAAATAAGTTTTATAGAACAAAAATTAAACACATACAATTCCAAAGTTTGACATTTACCTCTATAGATTTTTTTTCAAAAAATAGGTCCATTGAAATAAAATAGTTATGTGCATATCTCAACATCAAGTTTTGATGTTTTGGAAGCTAAATTACCAATAAAAAGAGGTAATTTTGTGTTCAATGTTGTTTTTTATTTATTCATAGATAGAACCATTTTTTTTAAAAAATATGATAATTGTTTTTATTCTCTATGCATAATTAACCTCAACCTTATATTGAGATTAATTCAAACTTGCTTCAATATCACTTAAATTTTATTAAGTAAATACAACACCCTTATTTATTTAACCACTAAAAATGATCAATTTCACATGAACCATTTCATGATGATTTTATAGAACATCTTCTACAAGCATTCCCAATGAAACTTCTCCACCCAATACTTCAATGTAATACTTATTTAAGGTGCATAAAACAATCAATTACCCAAAAATTAATTTGTCTTGCCCATAGAAAACATGTTTTTTATTGTCATTATGTTCGATATTTTTGTATATATAATAAGATCTTATTTTTTCTCTTTCATTAACACATGATTATAAAATTGACACTAGCATCCATGGTGCATGTGATTCACTTTTCTTCAATTTAGTTGTTTCAAAGAGATCTCTCCAAGTGGTTGATTTCACACTATAATATATTAAAAACACTTCAACTTTGACCTCATCTAAAAATTTTGTCTTCGCATTTGAACTATTAATTGAAAAACATAGGCACTTAATACTTTTATTAAAAAAAACCATTACATCTTCACTTACTTCTATGTTCTTATATTCACTATATACTGGTAAAATTTATCACACAAAAAAGAAAAAAAACATAAAATCGATCCAAAACAATGCATTTTATTTATTTTATGACATATATAAATTGGTAAACAAAATGGGAGGACCAACCAAAATAAAAAATAAATCCTTTGAAACATTAACAAGTCTTCAAATTTCCAAACATCATTTATCACTTCAAATAGTAGTCACATATCAAAAAGATCCCTTAAATAATTACTTGGGAACACATTATTCTGCACCTTGCTACTCCCCACGTAAATACTAAAAATTATGCAAAAAAATGTGAAAATAATACAAAAAAACTATAATTTTGGATAGATTTACAAAGATTCCCTTATTATCCCTCCAATACTCTATAGCCATGTAACACCTTGAGGATTTCACAAAATATAATTAGCCATCATCCATAAATTATGTTGTTTGTGGTTCCAAAGATGGTAATAGTGGATGTTATTATTGATTTGGATTTACTTTATCCTCATTAGGAATCTCAAACAAGTGACCAATATATTCTAGGATATATGAACCACAAATTACTAATGATTTACCCCACTTACTCATTATTTTCACATCACCAACATCCTTAACAAAATTTATCTTAATATCATTGAACTACTATCTTAGTGTCTATGAAGTTTTATTATTGTTAATAAAATTATCATCCATTACATTAATGTCACAACTAAATTGTTTTCAAAATATTTGTGAATTTGTCTTAATGATCACCATATCTTCCTCATAACAAAAAAGAGTAGAAATACCATCCATGAGAGTAGTATAATATGTAACATTTGATTTTATAACGTCAATTAATGAAACAAGATTGAAAGTTATAAATTATTTTTTATGACCATAAATAATGTATGCATAATTGAAGTTGTTGGTGTTCATAATAGCGTATACAACTATTTCTAACACATATGTTTGATCCATACTCCAAAAAACATTAAAAATAAATATAAATTATAAAGACATCATGTATAAGAAAAACTTGGTTTGATAGATAGTGAATTTTAGTGTATTTTATAAATATATTAATTAAGTAAACTTACATCAACATGGATGAACATCATAAATTAAAACTACTATACAAGATAGAGATGTGTGTGTATTTGTCTCTCTCTATATATGTATATGTGTGTGCACAAAAACATAGGTCCATAAATAAACACACAAATATGTTACTAAATTGGATCCTTAGCACTATACAAGTCCATTAATAATGAAGTCTATCACTACGGATTTAGAATAAGCATATGTATACATAACAACCCTTAACCATATAAGCATGTCGATGAATATAGCAAAAGGGATAAATTCTAATAATGGGAAGAGGAAGGTGAGTGAAAAAATGTATGCAAGGAAAATTATTTTTCTCTTTCTTGGAATAATCTCTCATAGTCTTTTAGCTATTGTAAGGCCAATCAAGAATTAGAGTTTAGTCTAATATGCATTAAATGGCCACAAGACTTACATAAGGTGTAATTGAGGGAGTGGATTTATATTTTTACATTAACAATCCAAAGCATATGACTATTTTTGGTGGACATGGACCTCAAGATTAGCTATATTAATCTCCTCTACCATGTCATATGTCTCCACAACTATGCCACAATCAATTTTCATTAAATGTTTGATATTAATGACAACATGAAAGATCTTTTGAATATATTTTGCCCTTTTATTTATTTCACATTCTTTAATCCTTTTTAATTGCGCTCTCTTTCTCCTTCTAGATACTTCATGAGACTTCTAGGAGATACAATATTTTACTCTATTTTGTAAAATAGCTTATATGATATGCTCTATTTTTATGAATGTAAGAGATATATAGATGAAAGAGAGCTACACACCTATGTTGGCATAGAGTAAAAAGAGTCTATATTACTCTTGTTAAAAGATTAATAAAATTTGATTATTATGTATTTATCTTGTTGTGTCTATAGACTATTAATATATTTATTTAATTTATTTTTTTATGGGTTCAATCAATCAAAACCATTGAAAGAGTCGGGTTAGATCAAAGGGTACAGTAGAAGCATATATCATCATTCCAATAGAGGTTTTTCATAAAAACCAGACAAGCTTGTGTTAGCTTGTATATCTTAACAGAGGTGAGGTAGAGATTTATAAAAAAGAAAAAAATAAACTAACAACAAAAATCAAATAGAAGGAAATTAGTTTCTTTTGGAAAATCCATGGTAGGAATAAGTGGTAGCATTTATCAACCCCAAATACCAGTATTTAATAGGAAAAAGATTATTTTTGGAGTATAAAAATAAAAACCCTTTTCTATTCACAAGATGTTTGGGATTTAGTATAAAATGGGTTCCCTGACCCAGCAAACCGATATGCATATTAGGCACTGTCACAAGTAGAGATGGACCTACTCAAGGAGAATAAGAAAAAGGATGCCAAATAATTGTTTTATATTTAGTAAGACATGGAAGAATTATTATTTCCAAGGGTTGTAGCTGCTACAAGGTTAAAACAAGCATGGAAAATCCTACAAACAACATACCAAGGTACAAGCAAAGTTAAAACTATCAAATTATAAATACTTTAGAGAGATTTTGAGAATATTCATAAGAAATAATCAAAGAATATAGACTCATTTTTTACACATGTAATGAGCATTATAAACAAATAAGAACTCATGGTGAGAGTATAGAAAAATAGAAGGTTGAAGAAAAAGTACTTAGAAGCTTGCCTATGAAGTTTGGTTCAGTTATAGTGGTCATTGAACAATCTAAGGATTTATCTTGGTTATAATTTGATGAAATAATTGGGTAATTTTTTTCACATGATCAAAGGTTAAACCATTTAGGGGCATCTTCATTGTAAAATGCATTGAAAACTTTTTTCAGTTATTAGAACAAGAGGGAGATCAAATTATAGAAGAAATAGAGGTCATTTTTCACCAAGAGGTAGAAGAGAATATCCTTAATTTGAAATCATAACAACATCAATCTTGCATACATCTTTCACAACATCAAGAGGAAAATCCAACAAAAATTTTCATAGCCATCATCAAGGAGAAAGATATGATAAATCAAATAGCCAATGTCATTATTGTAAAATATTTGGGCATGTTGCATCTAAATGTAGAAAAGGGAAATATGATATGAATAAAAAAAGGGAAAATTTTACAAATGAAAACCAACTCAACACTAGTGAATAAAACACAATGTTGATAACATGTAATGTTGTATAAGCAAGCATGAAAGAAGTATGGTTTTTGTATAGCGAGTGTAGCAATCATATGAGTGGAAGTAAGGATTTATTCATAATAATAGATGATTCGGTAAAATTAGAAGTGAAATTAGGAAATGATCACAAAGTATCAGTCATGGGGAAAGGATCAATTAACATAAGAATAAAACAAGGTGAAAAGAAGCATATCCGTGATGTATACTATGTCCCTATATTTCAAAGCATTGGTCAATTGGTGCAAAAAATGTATAGGACATACTTTGAGAATGGTGAATGTGTAATTTTAGACAAGAAACCCAGAAATAAGATAATTTAAAAGGGTGAAATGATGAGAAATAGAATGTTTCCTCTTAAGATTTAAAGTGAACTATGTTTAGAACCTCAAGGATTGTAAATAATTGCTGAAGAAACACTTAGAATTTCATGCAAGGATTAATCCTGGATATGGCACTTAAGATTTAGACATCTAAACTTTAGAGGTTTGTCTTTGTTGTATAAAAAGAGAATGCTATATGGATTGCCACCAATAAAGCCACTTAAAACAACATGTGAGAGTTCAATATTAGCAAAGAAATATAGACAAAAATTTATAGCTAGTAAATCTTATAGGGCAAGACATCCACTTAAAATAGTTAATTCAAACCTTTGTAAACTGATGCAAACACCATCCATAAGTGGAAATCTATATTTTTTGACATTCACTAATGATTTTAGTCACAAAAATTGAGTGTATTTATTAAAATACAAATAAGATGTGTTTGATATTTTTAAGGAGTTCAAGGCAAAAGTTGAAAAGAAAAGTGGATATTATATCAAAATATTAAGAACTGATCAAAGTGGTGAATATATATCAAATGATTTTATGAATTTTTGCAAAGAAAAAGGAATAAGAAAATAATTCATAATAAGATATGCACCTCAATAAAATGGAATAGCAGAAAGAAATATTAGGACAATTATGGAAATGACATGAAGCATGATTAAAGATAAGCATCTACCAAATGAATATTGGACTGAAGCAGTTTCAGGTGTATTATACAATTTGAGCATGTGTCTAACAAAATTAGTGATAAATAAGATACCGCGAGAAGTATGGATCAAAAAGAAATATAGTGTCTCACATTTAAGAGTCTTTATATGTGTAGCATACTCTTTAATACCTCAATAATTGAGAAAGAAGTTGGATGCTAGAGGTAAAAAGTGCATTTTTATGGGATATAGTGAACAATCCAAAGCATACAAATTATACAATCCCGTTACAAATAAAGTAATAATCAACCATGATGTAGAACTTGTTGAAGAAGAAGCATGGGATGGAAGCATTGATAAAACAAATATAATTTCATCCAAAAGTCCACATGAGAATGAGGAAAATGAAATTCAAAGTGTGAATCCTACTAGACAAGAAAATTTTCCTCAAGATCCAAAATCAAATGTTCCTAAAATACCTTCTAAGGCACCTAGCACTCTAAACACATCCACTCCATCTATTAATAACACCATTGAATCATCTAATCCAACACTTGCATCATTGGGATCATGGTCAATAAACACTTCAAAGAAGACCCGTAGTCTAAAGGAGATTTATGATGAGTCACAAGAAGCTAAAAATATAGATTTATGTTTTGATTTTACTTTATTAACATAAGCTGATCTAATTTACTTTGAGGATGAAATTAAAGGTGACAATTAGATTGTAACATGGATGAAGAAATTCAATCAATTGAAAAGAATAAAATATGGGATCTTTTAGAGCTTCCTAAATGAAAGGATGTGATTGGAGTAAAATTGGTTTACAAAACAAAGTTTAATGCAGATAGAAAAGTTGAGAAACACATAGAAAGACTAGTAGCTAAGGGCTTAACACAACACCTAGACATAGATTGCAATGAAACATTTGCACCTATAACAAAACTGTTAGGAACCCACAAAAGCACCATTGATTACCAAGCAACTTAATATGCGGAATTAAACTAGAAGCAACAAGTAACTAGAATTCAGAAACAACACAGAATATGAGAGACAATACAATATGTATTAATACTCATCCAAAAAAGAATACAATAAAAAAGATGCCACTTCTTCTTCACACCTCTCAGAGGCTTCCCACACCTCAAGTGTATAGTAATTCTTTCCTCAAAGCTCTCTCTCTTATAGTCCCAACACACAACTCAAACACAGAGTTGGTGTTCACCTCCAACCAGTCAATATCCACTACTGCCAGTACACAAGTGCTCCATGCACTCCACAAGTGCTCCACAGACTCCAAGTACTCAACGTACTCCAAGTAGATCTCCCATGAACTTGCAACAAATTGCAACTCAAATGATCTTACTTATGGAAGGAACTACCTTGCCATCCTCTTTGCTCTCCAACTGAGTACACACCATACTCCAAGTAGATCCCACCTGATACTGCTACCTGTTGTGTTGTTGTCACCTTGATCCTGCTGCCACCTACAGATCAATTTGGTTTTGCACACCTGTAAACCTTAGACCTTGCACACACATACACCTGTAGATCAATGATCTTACTTACCATGTATATCTCCAAATGTGGCCTTGCACCCCTGCTGACCAAGATCCTACATACATGAAGAATCCATCTAATTTTCCAAACCAGCACCCACACTTGGCACTATGGCACTAGGAGGAACACACCATGCTCTCTTCACTCTGAAGGAGCTAATATTTGCTCTCTTACTCTCTAGCACTTTTTTACAATACAGCCCATGGGTATATTATATAGCTCCCATGCAAACAATAATTAGACATCTAATTACAATAATTAGATCCATAGCTTCAAGTCTATAATTGGCTCTTAACATGCAAAAACTCAGTTTGTTAACAAACTATTCATGCAACTGACAGTTATGGAACCACATAGGTGACTGACATCGGTCCCTGTCTGCCTGGAGGTGACCAACGTCGGCTAGCTCCTACCAACATCAGTTGCATTCCTGTCCACCACTGGCCGACGTCGGTCGGCCTAACCGACACTGGTGACTATGACATTCAGTAACGTCTCAGCAACCTCCTTCCCTATTTGCATCAGTGAAGCTTTTAGCTCCACAACCTAACAATCTCCCACTTGGAGATAAATAGCTGCACTATACCTATACCTGTACCCCGTCTAATTTGTTTCCTGGCTTGTATCCCTCTTCAAGATCAATCCTAAAGACCAACCACTACACAACCTATGGTGCACCTCCTGTCATCCGAGTAACCTTCCACATCTGAACCTACAAACCCATGTAGTGAAGTCCTACCCCTACATAGCATGAATCCCTACTGCTGGTCCCTCTCAGATACCTGAGAACCCACTTCCCCGAATTAGCTCCTAACTCTCTGACAGCTCCCACTGCTAGGGAAAACTCAGGTCTATACTAGACCTCATGTGATTTTGGACACTAAACTATCTAGCCCTTAGTGTGCTCCAGTTCTACATCCTGTGTATTGAACCTTGCTAACACCTGATTCACATCAGTTCCCACTGAAAACAAAATCAGCATGTGATCTTCCATGTCTCTCATGCCAAAAAATTTCACTACAAATTTCTCATGACATGCCACTAAACTAACCTTACCCTTAACTCAGCAAAACCCTGTATGTCTAAACCTATAACTAGTATACCATCCACATACATTAATAGGATAATGTTGCAATCATCATCCACCTGGTAAGACAAACACAATGGTTACACTGACATTAACTAAAGCCCTGCTTTGTCATCCACCTGTCAAAACCTGTACCACTGTCTTCCAGCTTTCTCAAGACCATATGACCTGGCCTTTTGTCTCATGTATCTATTCTCTCTATTCTTTAACCAAGGAATCCATTCATCTCTCAGTGCTTTCATACCGGCTGGCAACCCTACCAAATCTCCCGTTTGGTTCTGCATCCTCTTCATGCCATGCTCCCACTGTTTCCTGGATCCTTCCTGCTCTGCAATAAGTAATGAGTATAAAGAAGAGGAACAATGAATTTGAGGCTTACTTACACTTTCAGTCCACCCCATGGGTGTTTGAGACTCCTTGACAGCTTGTTGTCCACCCAAAATCTATTACAGTGACCGACCTCGGTCACCACACAATCTACATCCAACCGATGCCGGTTCCCATGCTACTATCCTTTCTATCGATGCCAATTTTTTGATCGATGTTAGTCTTACCTAGTCACTGATGTCAGTTATTTGACCGACATCGGCAACCACCCTGCCTGACACCACTAGCTCTGGTCTACACATGACCAACATCGGCACCTGTCTGTTCGACGTCGGTTCCGTATGACCAATGCCGATAACTGTGTTTGCTTGTGAGTGATGACTTTTTACTCACAAGATTTTTTTGAATCAATCCCATGTTTAAACTACCCTGCTCAAAAATATTCAGCCCCATCCACTGGTCTCTGTCTGTCATCTCCTCTAAGAACACCAAGGCTTTCCAGTTCTTAAGTTTGTCAAATACATCAGTCTTCTTTTTCCTGTAATAAACAGAATCCTTTCTTGTAGCATCCCACTGCTCACAAAATTCTCAGTCTATGCTCTTTGAAGCTGATCTCTTACCATCTGACTTAAGAACATCCATTCCCTTCTCACTTATGTGACCAAGCCTACAAGGCCACACCTATGCAACATAAGTGGAATCAGTAATACAAGCAAGTAGATAAAGAGTACCTATTTTTTTACCACATGCTAATTCAAGTGCATTCATTATGAGAGGTCTTGTGCATCTCTCATCACCCAACTTTCCTGAAGCAATTAGCTGCATCTTCAAGATTGGGACCTGCATGACCTTCTTCAACACCCATGTGTTGGCCGCCTGCAATTTCAGCATCACTTCCCCTTTGCCAACCATGTGACAAGGCTCACCAACCCCTCTACTTGGGGTTACATGGAAAGAGGCAACATAATCTATTAACCAAGATTCAACTTTATCTAGAAAACATCTCAGAGCATCCTGTGCAACAACACCTACAACATCTGCTTCTTCAGTTTCTTCATGCTGATCTTCTACCAACCAACAATATTTCTTTACCTACTCTTTCTTTCTATAACACCGTAATTGACCATTCATGCTTTTCAATTCCTCCATTCTTAGTGTACTTTCTTTTGCCATTGCTATACTCTCACTCAATCAGAAACCCTTGAGAGTGACCTGTAATCAAACACAAAACCTGCTCCTTGCAACCTTAGCTCTGATACCAACTGTTAGGAACCCACAAAAGCACCATTGATTACCCAGAAACTTAATATGTGGAATTAAACCAGAAGCAACAAGTAACTAGAATTCAAAAACAACACAGAATATGAGAGACAATATAATATGTATTAATACTCATCCAGAAAAGAATACAATAAAGAAGATGCCACTTCTTCTTCATACCTCTCAGAGGCTTCCCACACCTCAAGTGTATAGTAATTCTTTCCTCAAAGCTCTCTCTCTTATGTTCCCAACACACAACTCAAACACAAAGTTGGTGTTCACCTCCAACAAGTCAATATCCACTACTGCCAGTACACAAGTGCTCCACGCACTCCACAAGTGCTCCACGCACTCCAAGTACTCAACGTACTCCATGTAGATCTCCCATGAACTTGCAATAACCTACAACTCAAATGATCTTACTTATGAAAGGAACTACCTTGCCTTCCTCTTTGCTCTCCAATTGAGTACACACCGTACTCCAAGTAGATCCCACCTGATACTACTACCTGTTGTGTTGCTGTCACCTTGATCCTATTGCCACCTGCAGATCAATCTAGTTCTGCACACCTATAAACCTTAGACCTTGTACACACATACACCTGCAGATCAATGATCTTACTTACCATGTAGATCTCCAAACATGGCCTTGCACCCCTGCTAACCAAGATCCTACATACATGAAGAATCCGTCTGATTCTCCAAACTAGCACCCACACATGGCACTGTGGCACTAGGAGGAACGCACCATGCTCTCTTCACTCTGAAGGAGCTAATATTTGCTTTCTTACTCTCTAGCACTATTTTACAATATAGCCCATGGGTCTATTATATAGCTCCCATGCAAATAATAATTAGACATCTAATTACAATAATTAGATCTACATCTTCAAGTCTATAATTGGCTCTTAACATGCAAACACTCAGTTTGTTAACAAACTGTTCATGCAACTGATAGTTCTGGAACTACACAAGTGACCGACGTTGGTCCCTGTCTGCCTGGAGGTGACCGACGTTGGCTGACTCCTGCCAACTTTGGTTGCATTCCTGTCCACCACTGGCCGATGTTAGTTAGCCTATCCGATGCCGGTGACTGTGACACTCAGCAACCTCTCAGCAACCTCCTTCCATGTTTGCATCAGTGAAGCTTTTAGCTCTACAACCTAACATTATTAACATAATCTAATCTAATTTACTTTGAGGATGAAATTAAAGATGACAATTAGATTGTAACATGGATGAAGAAATTCAATCAATTGAAAAGAATCAAACATGGGATCTTTTAGAGCTTCCTAAATGAAAGGATGTGATTGGAGTAAAATTGGTTTACAAAATAAAGTTTAATGCAGATAGAAAAGTTGAGAAACACAAAGAAAGACTAGTAGCTAAGGGCTTCACACAACACCTAGACATAGATTGCAATGAAATGTTTGCACCTATAACAAAACTAGACATAGTAAGAATGGGGTTATTTATTTCATACCAAAATAGTTGGAAGGTTTATCAAATTGATGTCAAATCAGCATTCTTGAATGACATTTTAGAAGAGAAAGTTTATATAAAATAGGCACTTGGTTATGAATTTTCACAAGAAGAGCATAAGGTCTACAAGTTAAAAAAGGCCTTATAGGGATTGAAGCAAGCTCCTAGAGCTTGGTATAGCATAATAGATTCTTAATTTATGAATAATGGGTTTCACAAATGTATTAATGAACCAACCTTATATGTCAAAGTGAATGATGAAGGACAAGTTTTGATAATATATTTGTATGTGGATGACTTGATTTTTACTATAAATTTGCCAATTGAATCATTTAAGGTAGCCATGAAAAATAAAATTAATGTGATTGATTTGGGGCTTATGGGATATTTTCTTGGCATAGAAGTAAGTCAATCCGAGTAAGGAATTTTCATATGTTAATCAAAGTATGATAATTATTTGTTGAAAAGGTTCAAGATGTTGATTTTTAATTCAGCCCCTACACTAGTTGCAATGGGCTTAAAACTTAATAAGGAATATAAAAGTTCAAGTGTTGATGGAACTTTATTCAAGAGATTATTTGGTAGCCTCATGTATTTAACTACCACAAGACTAGACATTATGTATGGGGTTAGTGTTATATCAAGATTCACGGACAATCTAAAAGATTCTCATTAGAAATGTAGGAAAAGAATACTAAGATATATAGTTGGAACAAAGATTTTTAAGATCATGTATATACCATTAGATGATTTCAAGTTGATCGGTTATATTAATAGTGATTGTAGAGGTAGCATGGATGATATGAAAATCACTTTAAGATATAGTTCTCATCTTGGATCGGGTGTTATCTCTTGGACATCGAAGAAGTAATCAATTTTGACACTTTCATTAGTGAAAGTGAAATACATTGCATCTACATTAGCATCTTGCTAGGCAGTGTGGATGAGAATAGTACTTTTAAATTTGATGCATAATCAATAAGAAGCTACCAAGATATATTGTGACAATAATTCAGCCATTGCATTATCTAAAAATTATGTGTTTCATAAATACAAAAAGAATATTGATACTAGATATTACTTCATTCATGAATTGGTGAGCAATGGTGATATATATCTTGAGTTTTGCAGGACTAAAGAATAACTTTCAAACATCTTTACAAATCCAATTGCAAAGAATGTGTTTGAGCATCTTTGAGAAAGCATACACACAACTGATATATATGGTAGTGAAGATTAAGTGGGAGAGTTGGAAGATGTGTCCCTATATCTCAGTTGTATTAATCTCCACTGCCATGTCATATGTCTCCACAGTTATGCCACCACCAATTTTAATTAAATGTTTGATATTAATGATAACATTAAATCTATTCCAAATATCTTTTTGCTTTGTTGTTTATTATGCCTTCTTTAATACATTTTAATTACATTCTCTCTCTCCTTCTGTTTACTTCATGAGCTTCCAAGCTACATAATGCTTTACTCTATTATATAATATAACCTATATGATATACTCTATGTTTATGAATGAAAGAGATATATAGATGAAAGAGAGCTATGTACCTCTACTATCATAGATGAAAAATAGTATGTACTAGTCCTAGTATAAAATTAATAAAATTTGATTATCCTCTATTTGTCTTATTGTTTCTATAGACTATTAATCTTTTTATTTACTCTATTTTTTTGTGGGTTTAATCCATGAACTATGGAGTTGCTTTCCATAACCAAAATTAAGTGTGAAATAAAATATGCTTACAAAAATACTTTTTTATGGCTACATAATAATTATTTATAACAACCTAAACTTGGTGCAATTTTTCAACAATGAGACATAGAAATGGTGCATTTAAAGTATAGTAATGATTTATTCAAAATAAATCTTAAACATGGAAAAATTTAGAATAAATAATTTAAAAAAGTAGATTAGTTGCATTCATTTTTAAACCATAATCTACAAAGGACTCAAATGCTAAATTAATTAGATTGAAGAGAATTGAAGCAAGAAATAAAGGACTCTGTAGAGACTAAAAACAAAGGATATGATAGATGATTTACATTTGAGGGTTCTATGATTCATTTTACTAAAATATGACATGATAGCACAACTCCCTCAATGAGCCTATGTGTTTTGTACATTAAGAAATATTATTTCTTAAATAAGTTTGATGATGGGTTACCAATTGTTGGTAGAAAGTGTTCTTCAATTTTTTAGAGATAGGATCCAATCTATTACAAATGAGGTTTGACATTGAGAACATGAAGGTGGATGGTAGATCTAACAAAAGAATTATTTGGAAAACTTGAGAAATATGGGATAATTAAACAAAGAAAAATATCGTTTCATCATTAAATAATAGAAATATTTCATAATTATGCACCTTGATTGATGGTCAAAGGTTAGATGGGTTAGAGATAAAAAAAACATGTATTTTAATTATTAAATGATTATGTATTTTTTTATTAAAAATAAGGTAAGACTCTATAAATTTACAATTGAATCTAATAAATAGTAATACATAGATAATTCATAGGGTAGGAAAACCATAAAAATAAAAAATGGTACTCATTTTGGGTTAATGATGAATGTAGTGAACTAGCCTAGGCAAAATTAGTTGGTTGATGAGATCAATTCTTGCCACTAGCAAACCCTGACATGTGAAAAGGGATGAGGCTGGGATCATGCCCCAAGAAACTTTGGCAAAAAGGATACCCCTAAGTCCTTTGATCTTAGTTAAATATCACTACATAAATCATGATTCATCAAAAAAAATGTAATGAAAAACATGAAATGAAAATGCATTTGTTTTTCACAGTGGAGTTGCAATAGTTTCATTATTTAATGGATCAAAAATGAAAATTTTTATTTTTTAATTATTTAATGGCATAATGAGGATGGGAAAATTCAATGCATGACTAACATATAAAAACATAAGGAATGAAAGAGGGAGGGATTCGAACGGAAAGATAATAGACAAATTTTGACTTGAGTATGACTATCATTGTCGGTCTTGCCTACCATGTACGACTGAAAGTCAAACACACTAGGTATTTAGTGGGCTCAAGAAAAATAGATGAACAAAGTTTAAATTAAATATAAAATTTGTTAAAGATAAATCAAGATGGTATGGGGCCATGAATAACAAGGGGCACGAAGTGTCATGTCCCTATGGGGCAGTATCAATTTTTCTATTCTAGAAAAATTGAAACTATTGTAGAGTATTTTTAGGCACATGAAATATATGAAATACTTATTTTATGTATATTGTATTTGAAAAAATGTTTAACCATAACCAGATGACCTAGAATTATGATTGCCTCTAGTGATCCAGATCATCAACTGTAGAATTTATCAATTAGAGATGTGACTACCTCTAGTGATTGTAGATTTGCCTATAGATCCATATGGCTATCCTTCCAAAGCAATCAACATTTAAAAAATAACATGGTAAAATAGATTTATGATGGTTGTAGGTGTGGGTGAATGATCTCAAGGTGCACATTAATGTCAATATATTTTGACTTTTCAATTATAATCATGGTAGATATTTATAGAGAACTACATTAAAAAATTACATCTTATTTACAAAAAATAGATGCAATAACAAATTTTAGCCAAATAAATCCCCATTACAAAGGATAAAATTATAGTAAACATAAGATAATGACCTTGAAAGTAAATTTATACTTTATAGTAAAGGACCCTAACATATGACACTTATAGACGTAGAGAGTCTAATACAATTATAAGCCTAGACTAGATAATTAAGTAGCCAACATTTGATCCGAACACAAAAGACAAGAGGCAAATCATAATATCCTATTTAGGGATCTACTTTTTTTGCTTTTTTTTATCATCTTTAGTGTTTTTTTCCATTTTTAGTACATCATTATAGTATCATGATTCATCCTCCTTTTAAAAGGATATCCCCACATTAATGCGAGGGTGTTGAGAGATACACCCTGATTTTAATTTTAAAAAGGCTTAAAAAGGATATTCCTTTTGTCCAAGAGTGAGAATCTTAAACTTAATAAGTGATCCGTGATGTGCATGGTACCCCTTAGAAGGGAAATATTCTAGAGACAAAAATATGGATAATGTTTTTGGGTAGGATTTGGAATGCAGTACAATTTGTAGTGGAGAACACCTAAGGATATTAACTTGATGGGCTTTTGCTTAGTATTTTTGGGAATTGTACAAGGTCTTATCTCCTCTACATAGATTTTGTATGTATAAGTTTGGATCTCATGATATCTAAATTGTAGCTCATGTTCTTCACTAGATCAATCTTCTTGTCCCAAATCTTAGAAATACCAGGAGTTTATAGTACCAAATTAAGAGTAAGTTGGGATAATTTTAATCCATAGTTTTCATCTTCAAAGCTTTCTGATGTTTAATGCATACCCATGTTACTAGCTCACATGGGAGTCCTTTAAAAAAAAAATTATTGATTCAAATTAAATGATAATATGATGAAATGTATCTATCATTTAGCCTCCATTATAGATCAGAAATAATGTGATTCATATAAATTATCCTATGACCTAGATGCATTTGTTTGTCCTTAATCATTTTAGAAGTGCACTATCCTTAAATCAAACAAGGTTTATGAAATGAGTATCTCAAAGTTTTGGATCAAAACCTTCAACCCATCATCTAGGTGCAAGGTTTTGACCCTAAACTTTGAGATGTTTGTTTCAATTTCTAGTACAATTTTTTAGAAGCCTTGTTTGATGTAGTTTGATTTAATTTGATGGGCTGTGGAAGCTTATATTATTTTACTAATTATCCTTGTTTTTTTCTCTTGGTTAAAAAACCCTTAGAATTAGTTTGTTGAGAACTTCCACAAAACTATGATTATATAATAATAATCATCATATCTATATTTTTAATATTCTATTTGGTGGGTGATTTTGATTTCTATCTAGCTATGAGAAAAAAAGTTTGGAATTGAGATAGGGCATTATGTTTCTAGTAGTATTAGTTTTCAAAAGCTAGCATGCATATGTTATTATAGAATTAGTTCACTGTATGTTATGAATGAGATTTATTTTAGAAAATGATGTTCAATAAGTTCACCCTATGATATGATTGAGATTTATTTTTTCAAAACAATGTTCAAGTAGATGCTTGACCATGGGAGACTAGAAAATTAGCATTGAAATTATTATACAATGAGTACCTTATTTTTCTTGGTATTTTTTTTGTAGATCTTCAATTCGGATCACATAAAGTTTCATCCAAACTAGCATGATTATGACTATGGTATCAAGGATCCTTATAATCATAAGCATCTACACCAAATTCTAAGATATTAACCTTGGTTCTTATTTATGATAGAATCTTATAATCTGGTTAAGCCTTAAAATGCATTGACTTATTATATATTTAAGTGGAAGAAATTATTATGGTTTATCCATATGAATTTCTAGTCTTGAGTATTATGTGAAATAAGGCTTCTATTTTTACAGTCAATTCCCATGGGCCACATTAAAAAAACTAT
Organism: Torreya grandis; assembly: GCA_037957365.1. Classification (NCBI taxonomy): domain Eukaryota; kingdom Viridiplantae; phylum Streptophyta; class Pinopsida; order Cupressales; family Taxaceae; genus Torreya; species Torreya grandis. The sequence continues at coordinate 4,426,814 of JARHVA010000450.1, forward strand.
CTTGATGAAAGAGCCAAAAAGGGTTAGAATGCCATAAGGGAATAAATTGGAAGACTCCAATAGAAGAGATAAGAACTACAATAATTTGAGTGAAGATACCCAACATTTGTTAGGCCCAAAAGAGAGTACTATAGTCATTGATATCTTCAACATGTGATAGAATGGTTTGCTAACCATTGGGACCTTTGGGATTGACCAAATTGATCAGGGATATGACTGTGGCTATGAATCTTAGGATATCAAGGATATTTTGTTAAAGGAAATAGATGATGAAGAAGATATTATAAATTTTGGTAGAAGAAAAAATGCAGAAAATTATTTTATAGATGTTGAGTAAGCAACAAAAAAATTGCATATGGCCACAAAAACATGAATTTTTTTAATTCATTAAATTTACTCAATACCACCAAAAAAACCACAAAGACTTTAAATTTTGTAAAATAAAGAATAGTTTACATATGGTGGACTAGGTGACGTAGAGTTTTGTGGGGTTACAAAGATACCATTTTTAGAGGATATTTGCTACTTCACGAGGCATTATCCTTCTCTGTATTAATCCTTGCCTTTTAGCTAAACCACCATTGACCAATTCTATTTTACATATAGAACCTTTACTGCTACGTGGTCTATGTTTGAATGCCTTTGCCCTAATAATGACTTAAAATTCTTTCTTGGTTGATATCAATGTCTGTATTTAAACCCTAATAAATGTTTTATGGCCCTGTAATATAAATCTATGCTTAGTCAAAATGTTTAAAGGTACATGTTTGAAATTAAATTACAAACAAGGCAATAAATTTTGAATTACAAACACATGTATAGTAGCAGTATATCTTACTATCTTTAAAAATTCTTGTAAACCCATCTCCAGTATCTTTTCCCCTTTCACTAAAACTAGAACAACTGATCTATCACTATAAAGTACAATATTCAAAAAGACACAGATAAACACATAACTTAAAACTTGTATTAAAATCTCTTTGTGGTTGTAATAGAGCTTCCATGCTAGAATTTTAGAGTTATGACCATGTTTAGGCTACTTAGTAGAGATGAATGCATAAGAGGAAATGCTAGCAACAAACAACCTTGTAATATTCCCTACCATTGTGTGATAGTAGTGACCTCTTTCATCTGCCATGACTCCTTAATGACAGCCAAAAAAATGTGGATTAGAATCAAGTAGGGTGCCATTTTTGTGGACACATTACCCATAGATTAACTGGCATCACAAAGAATTGAGAGAGAAGGGGAAAACTACTAGCAGGTGGGCCACTCAGTAATTATGAATGTTATTCACCTTGATTGGAATTACTTTGATTGATGCAAAGATGTAAATAACACAAAAAAATTCTAACCAATCAGTTTTCATGAATAATAATATTATATGTCACTACTTAAACATCATACAACTTGTTTATGTTAAATAATTGCATATTTTTAACATGCAGATCTATATATTCTGAGTAGGCTAGATAGGAAGGATTAATAATTAGTTAAAACAATTTGAAGGTAAAAGAGACCCTCTGGGACTAATAAGAGAGAAAGTGAGATTGATGTCTAGTTAGTGTTAGGGTTTCTATATTATTATGGTACTTCTATTATATTTTTGTTCCTTAGTATATTTAGGTAATATTTTATTTTATTTTATTGAGTTGAGTTTTCATTTTACTTATTGGGTAACATTTTTAATAACCCCATATATTAATGGTCTCTACCTTTACAATTGCATCATTTGATGTATGTTTAATTGGTATAGTTATGAATGATCATGACACTAAAGAAGGTAAGGAAGTTTGTTTTGAATATCTTTCATGAGATACTAGTTTTAAATCATAAACATTGTTACTTAATGTTATGTCTAATTTTCATGTATTTCACAAAGCTTGTAAATGGTTTGAATCTTTTACTCATATTGGTTATTTTGTATGTTGAGTAATCTCTGATAGCTTGCTCAAGTAGTTGATTTTCCATAAAGTCACTCATTTGGATGGGGCATTGTTTGCATCGTTAGTGACATGCACCTTGATGTTTCTCCATGATAGTGTACTCTTGAAATGTTTCAAATATTATTGAACCAAAATATAGATACACAGTCAGGGTCAATTTCCATAACTTTCATAACATGAAATTATTGTGTTTGCAAGAGATTAAAATTTCTAGTTTTCTTCTTCAGTCTGTTTCTTGTCCAATTTGGCTAGGTTCACTATTTTATGTGTCCAATCATGATCCCAACCATGGAGGAGTGATTGAGCTATTAACACCATAGCTTTAAAAAAATATTATTTCTGGGGGGTCTAAATTTACCCATCAAGTGGTGAGGACCATTTTTTATTTTGGTCAACTTGGGTTGGCCAACTTATATAATTCCAATCACACCATTGAAAGACCCCTATTCTATAGATGGTTGAGACTTATTTCTGAAAGCTCACAAGATTATCTATGGTGATTTTAACATGGTAGAATCTAATGAAGATAAAGAAGTTTGTGTTTCTATGTGTTGGTGTGTTGGGGAGTGATAAATGTGGATTTATATGCATAATAGGATTGACCTCTATTATCCCAATCACCACTAGAGAAGAGACTTTACTTCACCTTGGTTCACTTAGTCTAATTTCAAACAAGGTCAAGACAAAGTGGTTAAAAGGATAGATTGAGCTTTACTCATGGATCAAGACTTGTTCTCATTCTCAAATTCCACCAATGGCCCATTACCTATTATAGATGATTCCATTCTTTCAAACCATTAACATGTTAACTTATGTATTGAACTGTGTTCCCTTCAAATTAAATCAACCAAGACTTAGATATATCTCAATACTTCTCATCTCACGTAAGAGAGAACTATGTGCCACATCACACTAATATAAAACTTGGTTCCTAGACCCTTAAGAGACATATATTAGATTAATTGGTGGGTTGAGGCCATTAATTGGACTAGCTTCTCTTTACATATGTATAATAATCAAACAACTATCTTTAGGCAACATGATCACGAAATGTCATACCATGAATTTGATAACATTTCAATGAACTTGAAAACTCACCATTTAATGTTCATTTGAAATCTCAAGCTATTCAATGTAGACACAAGATCAAAATTATGGAATCCTACAAGGCCAAAAGAGCCCAGCATATAGGTAAAACACATAGGTTGAGAGTAGGGGATATATATCCTAAGGAATTATTTATGCTTCTCTACTCCAGACAAGTTGTAGACATAATTAAATGAATTCAAGATGCTAATGCTAGGATTACAAAGATCTAAAACATCCTGTAATATTTTGTGTATCATTATCTGTTGCAATTACTGCTCAACCTTCTTCCCCAACTCATGAAGAACACTTTTGCAATGTATTCAAGTTATCCCCTACAAATTGTCTAAACCATAGATAATTATTTGTGATATACCTTTCAATTTGAATGATTTCAAGGAAGAAGCCATGAAGATGACAAAGCATTTGCCATTGACATTTCCACTATAAATTTTATCAAGTCCTCTAGGACACTATTGGACCTAATCTTTACAAAGTCTATTCTAAAGTTATTTTGTCCAACTCCTTGGGAGCCCTCATCAATCAGGATAATATAAAATTCATCTTAAAGGTTGGAGATCTTGAGCTTATTACCAATTCGAGGTCGATAACCCTTATAAATGTCTCCTATAAAATTATTGCTAAAGCCATTGCACTCAGGCTATGACATCTTCTTCTCCTCACTATTAGAAGTAGAAAAACATGACTTACCCAACATGTGTATGTTCACAATAATGTTATTATAGTTTGAGAAGGTATCGAATGAGCCAAATTTTCTAATAAAAAATCCATCTTTGTAAATATTGATTGTGAGAAAGCTTACGACAAGATTGAGTATCCCTTCATTAGATCCATGGCAATGAATCCATCCACGTGTTAAATTTAAGTTATTTGGCATTCCTTTTACTTTTCAAGACTCTCCTTCTGAGATTTGGTCACATATTTTTCAGAGGGTTCAGAAAAAGATTGCCTATTGGCTCATCAAATCTCTTTCCTTCTCAAGGTAGTTCCAAATATGCTCCAAAGTGTTGGCCGCTACCCATGTGTACTAGTCTTCTCATTGGGCTCCTTTTAAAGCTACCTATGGTAAGTTGGAGAAGTTGCTAAGATAGTATCATTGGGTTAGTTCAAAAGGCCATATGGGTTTTCATAGGGCCTCGTATGATTTCTATTGTAGGCCTAAATAAGTTGGAGGCCTTGTGCTCATTGACATCAAACTCCATGGATATGCCCAAAGTGTTAAATGAATCGTGAGAAGCTTAGAATGGGATGGATCTTGGAAGGTTCTCTTAAGACACTACAATACCAAAAGAACCCTACTTGGCGGGGAGGCATGAAAGGGTATTGATTTACAAAATCATTTTCTTTCTTATATGCCAGTTCAAATTACTGGCACTTTTGTAGTTAAAAGTGTATGGAAAGCGTAAGAACTACTCAAACCTAACCTCATCTGAATAAGAGATGGTTTAATAAATAGACTTTCTCTTAATTCTCATTCTCTCTGGTGGTCTCCCATTCTTAATTTGCATAATGTCCCATTTGTCATTATTCTTTGGATTAAAATTCTTAAAATTTTTAAAAAGGGAATCATGTCTATTGATAACATCTTTTTCAAGGTTTCTCAAATGTGACTCTCATGGTATATTCTTAGAATTAAATACCATGTTTGCCGTTGTTGTCTCATAACCTTGATATTTGTGTTTGTTAATTCTTATTTCTATCACTTTTATATCAAACCGCATTTTTATTATGACTTTAATTACTTTAGAATGTTAATTTTGTTATGTAATTTGGTTCTCTCATACCTCTTTTTACATAATATGCATTATGGGATACAATTTCTTCAACTATATATATTTTATAATCAATATTATACTATATTATTTTTATTAATAAAAATGTGCTTTGAATCAAAATAAGGTATAGTTATTTTTTTAAAAGGTGCCATGTCATATGAAACACGTGCTGAAAGCACGATGACCAATGAACACAGCTATTGAAGATTGAGCGAATTGATTTTTAGCATTGGCTTTCCACATTTGAATTGACGAAAAACACGAAAAAAAATTACATGAAATAAATTATGGCTCTTTTAACGGGATTAACGGTTGATCTCTCCGGCACCATAAGGTCTCCCTGAATGAATGCAGATATGTTTTACAAGAGCTTTCCTCGGAGCATTTTCCGGTAATAGTATTTCACATGTAAAAGTTGACATATGCGACAAAAGGAGGTCCATAGAATGGCGGATTCCGCGTCATTCCAACCTACCTCAATGCCTAAGGTAGTTTTTTCTTTCTCGTCTTCTTGTTGTTGGAGGTGACATTATGTGCCATTTTCCCTTTATGTTGAATTTGGGACTACCAAACACTTATAGTCTCTAGAAGATATGATATCAGTAACCCGAACATGCATAAAGGCATTCAAGTTCGGTATTTCAAGATTTTCCGCCGGATAGGTAGAAAAATAGCTGAATATATTGGTTTCTTCTGTCACTTCAACAGTAGGTTGGCCATGGCATACCAAAAAAATGGTATCAATATCTGTAATAATTGGAGCGTTAAATGTATGTAGCGTTTTCTTAGCAGCAATTGAATCCTCACATCAGCACTTAGAGACCAGTCATTATAGATTGACCATTACCGCCGTTCTACGTCCCACGTGATAACATGCACTTAATGCATTTTGTCAATTGGTGGGGCTCTGGTGGGGCTCAAGATTTTATATCTTTAGAGGCTGAATTTTCTATATAAGAAAGGCCAATGTCATGTCTTATTATACCATCAGAATCTTCCCTAAGGCAAAATGGCCAACAATCAAGTGTTACACGCATCGCTTCTTTTGTTTGCTACGTTTTTCTTCCACTTAGGAATGGCCAAGTCATTTGAATCTTCCCAAAATATCACGAACCAGGTTGCCGAACAAACTGGGTCTGGAGATGCTGTTAAACATCATGTTGAAAAGCCTGAGCTTGTTGTCGAAATGGTAGAAAGGTGAGCATGTCGCCTTTCGTTTGTATAAATTCTTTTTGAGATGAAATGATGGAGTTGTTTGGATGTTAGCATATCTTATGATATTCATAATCGTAAAGGTATTAAAATCAATATTTTAACCTAGAAAATTTATTGTTTAAGATAAGTTATAGTAATTGTAGACTGGTACTGAGCAATTTAAGAGGTCACGTGCAGGAAGATTAATAATTCGAGAAGGCAGCTGAGCTATTTGTCCTGTGGGACAGGCAACCCCATTGATGACTGCTGGCGTTGTGATCCCAACTGGGTTAACAACAGAAAGAGCCTTGCTGACTGTGCCATTGGATTCGGCAAAAACGCCATTGGAGGTCAGAACGGCAGATTTTATGTCGTTACCGATCCCAATGACGATGACCCCGTCAATCCCCGGCCAGGCACTCTGCGTCGTGCTGTTATTCAAACTGAGCCTCTCTGGATTTTTTTCCAAAGAGATATGGTTATTCAGCTTAAGGAAGAACTTATCATGAACAGCTACAAGACCATTGATGGCAGAGGAGCCAACGTTCACATAGCAAATGGAGCGTGCATTACAATACAATACGTGACAAACATAATCATTCATGGAATTCATATCCACGACTGTAAACCTGCAGGAAATACAAATGTGAGGAGTTCCCCCAGCCATGTTGGGCATAGAACTCGGAGTGATGGAGATGGGATTTCTATATTTGGAGGAAGCGCAATTTGGGTAGACCACTGCTCTTTGTCAAGCTGTCAAGATGGCCTGATCGATGTCATCCATGGATCAACTGCTATCACTATTTCAAACAACTTTTTCACACACCATGACAAGGTGCTCAACTGTTTATTCCCTCTCCATAGATTAATTATTCTTAAAGCAGAATAAAACCGTGATTAAAGAGTTTTACTAAGTCCACGTTCATTGTTTTTGTAATATTGCAGGTGATGCTCCTAGGTCACAGCGATGACTATACACAAGATGTTAATATGCAAGTAACAATTGCATTTAACCACTTTGGAGAAGGGCTTGTTCAACGTATGCCAAGGTATAAATAAAATCTAAGTTACTACTCTGTATTCCTTACATAAAGGTCAATAAACTTCTTGTTAGGGTTTATTCATTTGGTAGCTAATGAGGATTAAAATATCATCGTAATGCAGATGTCGACATGGAAACTTTCATGTGGTAAACAACGATTACACCCACTGGGAAATGTACGCCATTGGGGGAAGTGCAAACCCAACCATAAACAGTCAAGGCAATAGATTCCTTGCCCCTAACAATCCATCTAGCAAGGAGGTATTAATGCCAGACCTATACCATTGATATATCTTTGCTATAATGGGCATATAATATTTATATTAATATGAATAATGTGCAGGTGACAAAGAGGGAAGATACAGCAGACAGTGTGTGGAAGAATTGGAATTGGAGGTCACAAGGAGATCTAATGTTAAACGGGGCCTTCTTCATTCCATCAGGCGCAGGAACATCTTCAACATATGCAAAAGCATCAAGTGTGGCAGCAAGGCCTTCGACTGTTGTAGGGTCTATCACTTCAACTGCAGGTGTTCTCACCTGCAGAAAAGGTTCCCGATGTTAACCCGAAAACTCACATCATACAAGGCTTAGGAAGCGTTTAACTCTGTAATGAAAGCTCTGAATAAGCTATCTGTTTCTTCATCGAGACAATAATCGTGTCTTAGTCCGGTTTTCTTGAGAAGCGTAGGGAAGGAAGCACGTGCGATGGGTTTTAGAATTTCGCTTGCAAATAATAACAACTTTCAATATTTATAGCCATATTTTTAATACTAGGTTTTTCCTTTGGGATTTTATTTTTTTGTTTGACAGTCAAGATATGCTAAAATAATAATGTTTTCACATTCCCCAATAGTGGCAAGGACAAGGTTAATTCTAAGTTTAAATTGGGTGGTCATATGACCGTATTTATGTATTTTAGTCATAAAATAATGTCAAAATTTTTAGTAGATCATATTAGAAATAACATAATATTTTGGATAGATTATTAAAAAAAAAAAAATTAAAAGATTATAATAAATATATAATTTATTTTTTATATTTTTTTAAACTATAAATTATGTCAATATTTAAAATAAAATGTTAAATAAATAAATATCATTGAACAATTTTATGATAAGGAAAGCTAACTGTCAAATTTAGTCTTTGAAGCTCATCTCATCTTCTCCATGTTCTTGCTATGATATTTTGTCACATCACAAAGTATAGATGCCTTTAAAAAAAGTATGATTCCTTCTAAGAGGAAGGCATTGCAATAAAGAGATATGCTTCTCAAAGTTAAGAAAATAAAACCACTCATGTTCTTGCATTCTCATGTTCAGGGATTCAATTTGATGATCGTATGGCCATATTTACATTTTTTAGTCATAAAATATAATCAATGTTATTAATAAACCATATTATATGTAAGATAAAATTTTGGAGAGACCAACAAAAACTCAAATGAATTATAATAAATATATAGATTATTTTTATTATTTCTTTCTTTCTTTGACCCAACCATTAAATTAATTTTAATTAAGTTAAAAATTATGTGCAAAATAATAATACAAATCTAATTAATTAATTAATTTCAAAACCAATAATTTTAAAATAAGAGAGGAGTGATCATATAAGATTTAAAAGTGTATATATTTGAGTGAGTCATTCAAATGTAACAGTAGAAATATATGACAGAGAGATGACACTAAAATTTAGTGACAAATAGAGATGTTAATCAAGAGCAACCCATCCAATTTAAATAATGTACAAAGCATTAGAATCTTTGTAAAAAATGACAAATAGCTCCAAATTAACTTGAAAAATATCTCTGCTTATTCGATCTCTAAATATGTCACTCGGTTCTCTACGCTTTGACCTTGATCACATAAAAAATAAATTTCTTCTTCTTACTCTAATTAAAATTAAATTGTTTAAAAACTTAAAGAAAGCGACATATGTTTTAGGACTTGCGAAAAGTCATAGATTAACAAAACTATTTTAATATTTGTGAAGTATTTAGAAGTATTAACAATATAAAAAATTACATATTTAAAAATTTAAAATAATTTCAATAATATGAAAATTGGTGTTATGTAATGTATCTTTAATTAAACTAAGAAGCATTTTATAATAGAATCCAAGGATGATGGTAGATTATAAGGGAGTGAGTGGGTTCACTTTTAATATCTATCTTAAATTTGATCATCACTTCAAAATTCATTCATTAAAAAAATATCATGACTGATATTATTATACTATATTAACTTTTAAATACTTAATAACAATTATTTAGAAATAAATATTTTCGTAAAAATAAATTAACGAATAATACTATTTATATGTTTTATTGAGTTGTTTATAACAAGTTTTCTTATTATTTTTAATACTCTCTGTAATATAATATTAGAAGCGAAGTCTTTAGGAATCACAATTCAGTTAAATTTACAGAACAAAATGACTTAAGGACTCCCACCTTGAGTTTGGATAGAGAGATTACAGAGGCCTTGCTAATATGTGTACCAAAAAATCATAGAGCTTCAAAGAACTGCCAGAATATGTGGTTTACCTATCTGAATTTGAAGAGAATGAGGAAGATAAGTTGTTGCCCCATCATTACACTTTCATACAGTGTGTATTGTCAAGTATTTTTCTTCACGGTCGACCTACCCTTTTTGAGGAGGCAGGATGCAACTGCAACCCAATAATACAGTTAATTTAGTAATCAAAGAAGAATAAAAATTATAAGAAATAATTCATTAGCTGAAGGATTCATTTCTTCAAGTATTACATGTAGCCGTGCAAGAATGTTTTATCGGCATCTGGGGAGGGTGAAAACAATATCCAGAGCATTGCAGTACCATTACTCATCAACTATATTTCTTTCGATCAGTCATGAAGGAATATCAGGAGGAATATTGCCACAATTTCTTATTCACATGCAAAACGGGGCTATTTAGGTCAAAAACAGTGCTCTTATTCACAAAACATTGTGCAGCCATATATGTATTTTAGATGTGCAGCGCCAAAATGTGTTTTTTAATGGTTAAGTTATTTTTCTGAAAACAATTTAAAAATTTATAAAAAGGCCAAACTTTTATTCTCCTAAATAAGTGGTTGTCAGCTCAGAGGAGTTTAAACATGGTTTATTGCCTTATCATAAGCCGGTACTCTCTGTTCAGTGCATTTATAAATTAAAAATATGATCGACTAAATAAACTACCCTCAATCAGGATTCATCTTCGTTGGATCTTTTTAAATAAAAATATAATAGATTAAAAATTTTCTATTTTTCATTATTCTGAAATAAAATTTAATTATATGTAATAATGAATTGAGTATTTTTTAAATGAATGAGTTAAATATGATAGGTTGTATAATTGAATAATTTATTAATACTCTCAAATAATTAAAATATATATTTTAAGTAAATTTATGTAAAATATATTTGGATTTGTGATTTAAGTGTAATAGGTACATGAGAATAATATTTTTTGACATATTTTACATACATGCATATATACATAAAATATAATTAATACTAAATATAGATTTACATGTCAATGCAGACGTCAATGAAATGTTAGATACAACATTGAGATAAATTCTTACTTAAATTAGAAGTAAAGGTGACCATTGCTGCTTTGCTATCTTATACGATCTGTTGTATTTTCCTTCCTTCTCTAAGGATATTCAAACTAAAATCGATTCTTGCTCAAATCTTAACATGTAAATATCATTCTACATGAAATTTGTCATCTATTGCAATATTATATTGAAATTTAAAGTTCCAAAACATCAAATTTACAAACAATTAAATTTTCATAGAAGAAAATTAAATAAATATTGATTTGACAGAGAAATTAACAAGCAAACATAACTATGGAAGCCTTAAATCTCTCCAGATGCTAAAATTTAAAGGTCAAAAACTTCAGACTTCCATTAAGTTCAATTTTCTCCAAACTTAATGGAAAGGAAATGTGCAACTTAATACTAGTCAACAAATTAATGACAAAATTTACTCTATTTCAAGGCTGCAATATGGAAGCCATTTCTATCCCCTGTCATGATGGAGTTTTGATAAGGTAATGCCTAATACTTTATATATGTCAATATTTAAATCGACAAAAAAAAGGAAGTATCTATACCAAACGGACCAATAAAAAGCCAAATAATGGGATTATCTATTTTTGAGATAAAACCAAAGTGAGTTTTTTGGGTCAATAAAGGCAACTCTGTTGTAATAATCATATTTTATAATCAACAACATAATCAAACGATGTCAAAGAAAAAAAAATGAAATAAATGACACTCCCACTAAGGCTGAATGGAATCGATTGTGAGAACATTCTCTTAATTTTAAGTGTCATTTAAAGATTAAATTTAATGACTATATAATTAATTTGAACAAACAATCAAAACCTAAAAAATATATAAATTATCTTTAATATTTACTTTTTATATTATAAATCATAATGACATTTGAAAATCAATATTTAATAAATACCTTACAATTAAAAAATTATAACAAATAAAATCAATCATCAAAATTAATCTTTCATACCACTTCATAACTTCCCAAATCTTCTTAAATAAATAATTTAATTGATAAGCAAAATATCAACTCAATAACAATATTCTCAACATTCCATTCCCTACCTCTTGAAGATTGCCTTAAAATTACAAATTAAACATTTTTGTCCAATCAAAATTTATTGACTGCCAATTTTCTCAAAGTACATTTTAAATTGTTTCACTCATTAACAATGTTCTTAGCATCCCCCACCTTAAAAGGTTATCCTAAATTTACAAATTAAACGTACCTGTTCATTCAAAATTTGTTGACTGCCAATGTTCTATATTTAAAACAATCTAAAAATAATGTTTTTCTAATTTAAATCTAATATTTATTCAAACGTTTTATCTCATATGTGTATGTATCTATATTATAAAGAAAGCGATACCATAAAAAAATTCGACTTGCAGAGATTTTATTCTAAACATTTACGGCCTATTGAAAGTTTTGACCCCAATATACGTTCGTTCGGAAACATTAAAATTCGTCTACAGAAGTCAATTTCTAGGCCTCCTGCAACCACATCGATAGGAAGATCTAAAACGAATGCAGTAGAAAGGACTGGGCAGTCACAATTTGTACGGCAGATTCCTACTTTGATATTTTGCTATATCAGAAAATTTAGATCTTTAAATAGTTATAGGATGACATTTTTTAAAAGGACTGGGCAGTCACAATTTGTACGGCAGATTCCTACTTTGATATTTTGCTATATCACAAAATTTAGATCTTTAAATAGTTATAGGATGACATTTTTTTTATTGTGTGTTTTTAATAAAGAGCATTTATATAGAATCATTCAATTATATAACATGTTGGTATTTCAGTTCATATTCAGAAATTAATATATAATAGATTATAATGATGAGTAAGCATACATGTAAATTAATGAGTTTTTTTATCTAAGCAGTTATGAATAAGGGACATTTATGCCATTAAAATCATGTAAGGCACGATCTTAGTCTTAACCACTTAACTCTCCGTATCGGATATTTAGATGAATTTGTACTATATAAATAGCTATAAACAACCATCATCCTCACCAACCCTTATTCTATACAATTTTAACTATTTTATTTATATTTAATAATTTATAAAATTATTTATCTATTTATTATAACGAAAATCTATTTCCTAAAACTATCAAAAATATTAATATTATATAAATATTTTTAAAGGTTTAATGGATTGATAAATCAAACATTAAAAAAGTTTGAATCTCGTGAATATGGCCCTGTCCAATTTACACTCTTTACTGTTTAATTCTAATCATTGGAAGATCCATAATTATATGAAAAAATAATTGATCACACAACAACCCACTATTTCGAATAAAAATATCATATAAATATTACAGTTCATTCAATGTAAATATAGTTGCAAATTTATTAAAAAACAAGAACCAGCGCGGTACCTGCAAGTAGCAAAACATTTTGTGTAGCAACAAAGAATGACCATGTAAACTTTGGCGAATACTGAAATTTTGGAAATGCACCGAGAAATTCCTTTTTATTGTGTGTGTATGTAAGGCCTAGTCTTGATTTGGGGTGAGTATAACTGGATTGTGCATCCAAGGCCTTGTCCTGATTTTAAGTGAGTAAATCTCCGGTTGTAATGGGGCACAGATATTTTTTAAATCGAAATAATAATAATAATAATAATAATAATAATAATAATAATAATAATAATAATAATAATAATAATAATTATTATTATTATTATTATTATTATTATTATTATTATTAACCCCAAGCGTTATTCTCACTCAGCCTAAGCATATGTTTAGATTATACTCACTTATAATGCAGTCGGAGATCTAACCTCGTTTTGGCATGGCTTCAACAGTTTTATAGGATTTAAGATTCAAAGGTCTAGTGTAAGAACTTTATTTTTGTTTTTTTGGTGTTGTTTTGTTGTTTGTTTATTTTTAGTTTTTTTTTTGTTTTGTTGGGAGGAAGAGAAGTTGGATTGAATGTTTAAATATTATAGGGAATTATTGAATTATATAAAATATCAGTTTTTTATTTATATTTTAAAATAAATATGTAACGGATTACAACATTGAATAATCATATATTTAAATTAGTGAATTTTTTGATTATATAATCATGATTACAGGGCATTCATATCATCAAAATCACTTAAAACATGATCCTAATATTAATTACTTGACTCTCCATATCAAATATTTAAACTTATTTGTATCTTAATAGATGGATATAAATAATCATCTTCACAAATTAAAGTATAACCCTTTCAATCTACTATAATTTTTTATTCAATATAAAATCTATCTTTTGTGACGGTAGATGAATACAAAAAATCACCTTATATCTATAATATATGCAGGGAAAATGCAACTACAGTGTATGGGTCTAAAGACCAATTCAAAGTTACGGTAAATATGAAGCAATGGAAATCTTAGCTCCAGCATCCCCTTATGACATTGAAACATTGATCATCACCTAAACCTGTATATGGTTATCTACAGATAAATATGACTAAACAAAAGGGAAATAATAGTAGAGTTCAATTTATTATTGAATTATTCATTTTCGTATGCTGTAATAGTTTCAGGGCAACATGGAAAGGATTAACAAATAAATATACCACAACTTTTGCGGACGAAAGTTTTGAGAAATGCAGAAAATAAATAAAAATTAATTTTTTCGTTAACAGAATTTTTGCAAACAAGAATTGTAGCAACTGGACAAGAAGTTAAGTCTTAATAAAGATGGATGAAATTTAGACCATTTTGTAAAGAAAAAGTTTAGAGGAAATCCCCATACTTGTTAGGTGCTCATGTTCAATGTTCAAAATCCATTACTGGTTATAAATGAGTACTAAGCTTCCACTACACACATAAACATTTGAAACTTTTTGGCATGGTTGATTTGGCCGAGAGTAAGTGCTGGAAATCGCTTTGATTAAAGTAAGAACAAAAGGAACCATGCGAACATAAATGTTAAAGCTTAACTGGCTTTTGCACTATTACAAAAAAAATATAGTACAAATTAATATGTTGGAATTATTAAAATCTTCATTTTCTTAATGAGTATTACCTGTAATCATGGAGAAAAAAAATAAAATAAAAAAATAAAAAATAAAATCTATCTTTGAAATGATGAAAACATTACCTGTAATCATGATAATAATAACTTTTATCTTTGAAATGATGGAAACGGTTATAATCTCGTAAACTAATTTTCTATTGACAATCTTTCAGATGAACTCAAGAGTAGTGTGGAATTCACCACATTCATGAAAGGTTTTGAGGACCTGTATATACATGTCCCTAAGAATATGCTTATAAACCCAGAATCAACATTGACCTTATTGTTTTTATGACGGAAGCAGTGTTCTTTCAAATTTTCTTCTATTTTGTTCAACACAAAATTTGCATTGGGGACATACCTAGCTATCTTAATCTATGCAGCAAACCATTCCAGCATTGGATGTGTTAGAATCAAGAGAGCATACAAAAAACAAGAACTCAAACAAATAAATAAGAACTGAACACAATTACTACAACACTCTCTTGAAAGAAAAAGATTTTATTGATCTTCAATTTTCCTTGCTTACAATGCTGCGCTCAAGCGTCTTTAAATAGATTTGAAAACATACAATAATTAGAAAAGCAAACTCAAGACTAATTTTAGTCTTTACATGCAAACTAACTCTCTAACAAATTCTCTAACAGTTTAACTAAATATTTGTTAACTAATTGAATGTAAACTAACTGATTTCTCAACTGCAGCTAACTACTTGCATGCATGAGGAGTGGAGAAATTAACTCCAATACATCTTGAGTTTCTAACACTCCCCCTTAATTTCTACCACTTAAAATTTTAGCATTTACAATGCCTAAATTTTGTCTCAAATAATCAAAGGTCTCTTTTGGTAATGCCTTTGTAAATATATCTACCAATTGATCTTCAGATCTGCAGAAGTCCAGATGGATTTCCCCATTGTTCACTAACTCTCTAATAAAGTGAAATCTTGTATCAATGTGCTTGCTCCTCTTGTGAAACACATGATTTTTTGATAAAGGAATTGTTGATTTGTTATCACAGAAGATTGGTGTTGACTCCTTCTGTGCTTGTAATAAATCTTTCAATATTCTTTTCATCCAAGTTGCTTGACATGCTTATGATGTGGCTGCAACATACTCTGCTTCAGCTGATGAAAGTGTCACTATAGGCTACTTTTTGGATGCCCATGTGACCACACCTGTGCCTAAAAGAAAGGCATGTCCAGAAGTACTCTTCCTATCATCAACGCTACTTGCAAAATCACTATCTATAAAACCAATCAAACTAAAATTGTTAGTTGTGAAATATAAAATTCCATATTCTGTAGTTCCTGCCACACGTATTAATATCCTTTTTCCAACTTGCCAATGTGAGTCTTTCGGTGACTCCATGAATCTTGAGATTAAACTAACCCCATAACTGATATCTGGGCTTGTAGCTGTAAGATACATCAAACTGCCAACTAATCTTTTGAATATTGTAGAATCAACATTAGACCCTTGGTCTTCTTTGCTAATTTTAGTCCATGTAGCAACTGGTGTAGGTGTTGGTTTACAATTCAGCATCTTAAATATCCTTAACACATTCTTTGAATATTTAGTTTGACAGATAAATATTCCTTTCTCTGATTATACAACTTCTATACCCAAAAAATACTTCATTAATCCCAAATCTATCATTCCAAATTCTTTCTTCATTGTTGATTTAAAAGTGTCTACAAACAAATTTCCAGTAAAAATCAAATCATCAACATATAAACACACAATCAAAATCTGACCTTCTTTATTGATTTTTGTGTACAAAGTAAGCTCACTATCGCTTCTGCTAAATCCATTGTTTATCATATAAGAATCAATCCTAATATACCATGCTCTTGGTGCTTGCTTGAGACCATAAATAGCCTTCTTCAATCTATAAATTTTTTTTTCATGTCCTTGCACTTCATAACCTATGGGCTGTTTCACATACACTTCTTCATCTAGAAAACCATTCAAGAATGCTGATTTTTCATCCATTTGATATACATACCAATTATTTTGAGTAGCTATAGATAATACCATTCTAACAGTATCCAATCTAGCAACTGGTGCAAATGTTTCATTATAGTCAATTCCATGTTCTTGTGCAAAACCTTTTGCTACTAACCTTTCCTTGTGCTTTTCAACATTTCCATCTGCATCAAATTTAGTCTTATAAACCCATTTGACTCCAATACAATCCTTAACTTCAGATAAATTAGTTAGATCCCATGTTTGATTTCTTTCAATAGCATTCAACTCTTCATCCATTATTTTTAGCCAATGTTCCTCATTAACTGCTTCTTCATAATACATAGGGTCATGAGTGAAAAGAGAAAAATTTGAAACCAAATCTAATTTATCTTCTTCTTGATTATAAATCTCATTCAAACTTCTCATCTTCTTACCTTTCAATCTTGCTTTTAAAGTAGCAACAGTTGGATCTGATTCATCACTTACTTGTGAATTTGGAGTAGGGTGACATGGATGACTAGATGATTCACCTTGTTCAAACCTTCTAGGTGTTCTTATTGGAGTGCTTGCTCCTGCTTGTGGAGAGGATTGTCCACCTTGCAAATTTTGTTCTTCAAAAACTTCTTCATCCTGTGGAATTGGTACTCCAACTGTGATGGTGCTACCATCCCATGCTTCTGCTTCTTTAAATTCAACATCTCTGCTAATAATCACTTGCTTTAAAATTGGGTTATACAACTTATAAGCTTTTGACTCTTCACTATAGCCAATAAAAATGCATTTCTCACCTCTATCATCAAGCTTTCTTCTCAACTTAGATGGTATAAGAGAATATGCAACACAACCAGAATTTTTTAAATGAAATACACTATATTTCTTACCACTCCATGCTTCTTGTGGAACTCAATCTCTGATGCTATTTTTTGGGCTTCTATTCAGAATATACATAGCACATGCTACTACTTCTACCCAATATTCATTTGACAAGTATTTGGCTTTCAGCATGCTTCTTTCCATCTCCATGATTGTTCTATTCTTTCTTTCTGTTACACCATTCTGTTGTGGTGTGTACCTTGTAGTCAATTGCCTTTTGATTCCATGATATCTGTAAAAATCTTGAAATGCATTAGACATATATTCACCTCCTCCATCTTATCTAAGTACCTTGATATAACGGCCACTCTACTTTTCAACCATTGCCTTGAGTTCTTTAAACTTTCCAAAGGCTTCAGACTTATTCTTGAGAAAGTATATCCATGTCTTTCTGCTAAAGTCATCAATGAAGGTTAGAAAATAAGTACTACCTCCAAATGATGTATTTTGCATTGGTCCACATAAATCACTATGGACTAACTCCAATATTACCTTAGCTCTATATGAGGCTCCTAATGGAAAGCTCTCTCTATGTTGTTTTGCCAAAATACAACTGTCACATGAACTTCCTGGCTGTTCTATTGGTGGTAAACACTTCACCATATTTTTATTCTACAACAAATTTAAACCTCCAAAATGTAAATGTCCATACCTTAAGTGCCATAGCCATGATTGATCTAGACGCATGTTTTTGAAGTGGACTTCCTCTTCTCCTTGGATGCACTGAATATGAAGAGGGAACATCCGATTCTTGGTCATCTCCACATTTCCTATCAACCTGTCACTTGGAAACTTATCCAATATTGTGCAAACATTATCCATAAAGAATATTCTGTAACCTTTTTTTACTAACTATCCAACACTTAAAAGATTATGTTTTAGTCTAGGTACAAAATAAACATCAGGTATAAACCTTCTTTCACCATTCTTTGCCAAAACATTTATGAAACCTTTACCCATGACATCTACTGTGATATCATTTCTTAATTTCACTTCTGATTTTACCAAATCATCAAAGCTAGCAAAAAATTCTTTATTTCCTGTCATATGATTACTGCATCCACTATCTAAGAACCAAATATCTTTAGCTTTTTCTTGAGTAACATTACAAGTAAGAAATAAGCTTCCAAGATGAGAACTAGATTCACCTGGATTAGAACTAGATTCACCTGTGTAATTAGCATTCTGCTTGTACACATATCCTTGTTTACTTCTGTAGTCACTTGCATAATGACCATATTTCTTGTAGTAATAACATTGAACATTATATTTATCAAACCTCTGTGAACCTTGCTGGAAGTGATTGTTGCCACATCCTCTACTGCTGTAGTTTTGATTACTATTTTCACCTTCATCTAAATTATTCCTTCCATATTAACCTCTACCTCTTCCTCTGAAGTTTGACCTTGCTCTTCCTCTTCCTCTGCCAACTGATACCTATGACTTGAAAGCATTCTGAAGAGAAGTGTTATTCATATTCATTCTGGATTCATGTGTTAACAAACAACTCATTAATTCATCTACTGATAATTGTTCCAAATCCTTGGTTTCCTCAATAGCTATAACTATTGCATCAAATTTATTGGGTAAACATCTGAGTATTTTCTCTATGATCTTCTGATCTGTCATAGTTTCTCCATTAGATCTAATTTGATTCAGTATATTCAACACTTGACCCATAAACTGGTCTATAGATTCAGAGTCATTCATTTGCAAATTTTCAAAAGTTCTTCTAAGGGATTGCAATTTGGCAATTTTTACCTTTGTATTACCTCTATAGGTAGTTTCCAAGATTTTCCATGCCTCTCTGAATCTTGTTGATGTTGCAACTCTGGAAAATATAGATTCATCCAATGCATGTTGGATGAGAAATAAAGCTTTTGCATCCTTTTTTTATGTTCTCCTTAAGTTGGTCCTTTTGTGCTTGAGTTAATGCCAGATGGGCTGCCTCATCTTGCGGTTCTACAAAACCACTCTCTATCAAATCCCATACATCTTGTGAGCAAAATAAATTTCTCATCTTAATTTCCTAGAAATCATAATTCTTACCATTGAAATTGGGAATTTGAGGCTGTGAAATATTGTTATTCGCTGCCATTTCTCATGCTGGAATGGATTTCTAGTTGATGTTTCAAAAACACAATCACCGACGTCAGTTATACTATCGTAATTGGTCACTAATACTGCCAATGTCAATTAAACTTTCGTGGTCGATCACTAATACTGCCGACATCGGTTATACTTTCACGGTTGGTTACTAATACTACCGATGTCGATTATACTACCACGATTGGTTACTAATACTACCGATGTCAGTTTTCTTGCCGATGTCAGTCTCTACGCTCCTTACTAGCTCTTCCTTTATTCTCTGACTGTGGCTGCTACGCGCTTCTATTGACTATGCACTTCTGCAATCTCTGCTTCTCCTTGTGCTTTTGTTGCACAAATCCTAACCAGGCTCTGATACCAATTTGTTATAATCAAGAGAGCATACAAAAAACAAGAACTCAAACAAATAAATAAGAACTGAACACAATTGCTACAGCAATCTCTTGAAAGGATAAGATTTTATTGATCTTCAATTTTCCTTGCTTACAATGTTGTGCTCAAGCGTCTTTAAATAGATTTGAAAACATAAAATAATTAGAAAAAGCAAACTCAAGACTAATTTTAGTCTTTACATGCAAACTAACTCTCTAACAAATTCTCTAATAGTTTAACTAACTATTTGTTAACTAACTAAATGTAAACTAACTGATTGCTCAATTGCAGCTAACTACTTGCATGCATGAGGAGTGGATAAATTAACTCCAATACATCTTGAGTTTCTAACAGGATGGATCTCTACTTTCTGTGTGTGTGAAACTCTACCTATAAAATACTTGTTCTATTTTTTTATCTCATTTTAGTGGATAAGTTTATCCAGCATTCATAAATTGATTAATTTTAAGTGGACAACCAATTACTTTTTTTTAATATTTAATATTTTTTAATATAAATTTTATGATTTATAAAGAATATGAACCACATCAATTTGTAAATATTGATTAAGTTTAAATCATTTCAATTATACCCTAATTATTTTTTAAGCTCTCTACCTCTTCCAATCAAAATCTCAGTAGTCTGATAGAGTTTCCTCCCTACTTAGTTGGGCACCATGTCTCTTAAGACACTGCACGATTGCCATTAATGTAGGCTTCCATAGGGCCTAACATTATATAACTTCAAATAAAATAAATTGCATTAAAAAATAGAAAATTTGAGCTAAGATATATTCGTAAAAACAATACATAAAACAATACATTGAAATAAACAAAAGCATTGAACCATCCAATACGTCGTTTGGAAAAAAAATGAAAAGTACACTTTATATGGGTAGCATGGAAACTAATATAAAAATGATCTGAGATATATTTTTAAAATCAAATACACATTAAAAGATAAAAAGTATTGAACCATCCAATACAATGTTTGTTATGTGGGTCGCATGGAAACTAATAAAGGTATACTTAGAAGCTTTCCTCAGAAAATATAAAAATGGTACCCAAAACCAATTTGAAATAATTATCATAAATTGGCCGATGGCTTACCACCTTGAAATACATGAAAAACACATACTAAAAAATCATATGATTATCCAACCCCTAGTGAAAATATAGAGATGTGGACCATCTAAACAATGGATAATATACCTTCTATTAAATTCATTCAAACAAAACCTACCATGTAACCTGATCAAGCCATAAGCATAAACCTTTTTTGTGAAAAAAATGAAAGGTGCTTGCCAAAACAAAGCTGAATGTACTAAAAATCAAGTAATTAAGCCACCTTGAAAACCTAAAACACACGCGGAAAGAAAGAAATCATCTTTGGAAAAAAAAAACAAACAAACAAGCTGAATATAATAAAAATCACACTATTAAACTACTAAAAAACCTAAAATATACACACTGAAAGATAGAGAAACATCCCTCCCTCTGATACACCCATAGACAGTAGAGGGAGATAAACCTTAAATAGATCTATGGTGGGAATCAACGTACTAAACATTATAAGTGCACATAAAAAGAAACAAAAACATTGAACCACATACTTTTAAAAATAGAGAGAATAATTTTATGGTTTGCATGGTAGCTGATAAAGGCATAATGCTTATAAGCTTTTCATAGAAATAGAACATGAAGGGACACAAGTACTTCTCTCTTCTACAATATCCCATCAGGCAATGGACCACTGTAATGTTTCGGGGAGCAATTAAAAGGAGGAATATGAGGGAGAGGAAAGCCATAGCTTGCTTTCGTCTCTACAATAGAATAGATATCTATCCTCATGCAATTAAAAATTTCATTAATCCTTCTTAATAATTGTTTAGCCACCTTTTTAACAATCTTCAACTTTTTTTGATTTGACATCACACTAATCTCTTAAAGTTTGTACACTTCTAAAAATTCAAAAGACACCCACCTCATAGATTTTATTTTTAAAAACACCCAACTGCTGAAAAATTATGTGAGAGCCAAAAGATACAATTACTTTTTTTTTTTCACAACACAACCACCTAAAAAAATCATATTTTCTCTCAAAAAATCTTGTGCCAGTTCTATTGTTTTTCATTCTTCAAGCCAAGAAAAACTAATTTTCCATCATAATCATGGTCATCTAATCACAAAAATAAACATCGAAGGAAAAAATGATCAAACTTTTCCAGTTAAAAGTAAATAATTCTACAAGTTTTAAGCACCTAATTTTGGTATCAAACTATTTTCCATTAGTTACTTTCCACACTTTAGCACCACTTGATTCACTTGTGAATATTTGGCTTGTTTTTTTACATATTTCCTCACACACTAACCCTATCCAGCTTTGATTCATTTAAATATCCTCAACTTCATGTCAGTTTTGTTTATTGTTAGCTTCAATATCTATGTCATTCATTATTTGAGTAGTCTTATTTCCATTATAATAGTTTATTCCACTTATAAAAAATCAACAACTTGTTGATTCTATTCCCTACCTTTTTATGGATTCATTTGCCTCATTTCCTGCATCTTTGATTTTCTTGTCTCAGTATTTTATAGTCGACATTTATGCATCATGTCTAGAGAGATATACAAGCCAAGCCTTAGTCATTTCCTAATAAGTACAAGGGAGCCTCTTATATCCACTTCACATGAAGTCATCAAGCTACACATTCATCAAATCTATTGCCACACTTGTGGAACAACCTACAAATTGAGTCTACAAATATTTTACATCATTTTTAAGCTTGTGTCATTATCAATGTGTATCAAAAGAGGTATTAGTAAAATGTTCATGTAGTTGGATTAGATTTCTTAGTGAGAGAAGGTGAATCCCTTTCTCTCAATTACATTTCACTCATATGCACAAGAGTATATTGACTCCAAGACTAAGCATGCAAGACATTTAGCTATAACTTCTAAAAAAGAAACCTATGTCAGCTAACTTGTACACTCTTTTTTTAATACATTTGAGATTTAGATCAAGGATAAAAAATAGATAGTTCAATAGATTCATCCTATAATTCTAAAGTGATTTTAAAACTTTACTTGCCATCAACCAATGCCCTTACCAATAAAATTACAAACTCTATAACTGATCATAGGATGCATTCAACACTAGGGTATATATTTGGAAACAATGAAGGTATACATTCACTGATTTGTTGATTCCATCATGTACAAATTCTACACAATATTTTCTAATTTTGTCCTAGTGATAATTAGCAGTTGGATTTCACTCATATTAGTATAACTAACCATACAACCCAATTCAATTTTATAAATCAAGTATAGTCCTTAAGTGTGTTATTTTGTATTTCCATTCATCATTTTGTTGCTTCTCATTGCTTATTTAATTATTTGTCACATTTTTAGTTTCTATTTTTTTTACATTAGTGTCTAGATTTTTTGTTTTGGATTGTATTAACACATATATCTATTATGTGCTTAATTTCATAATTTTAATCTCACATTATGATCTAGATTTTAATTTTTTAGTAAAACATATTGATGAACCCAATCTTTCAATCATCGCATCTAAAGTTACATAAACCTTCATTTCTCCTAGGGTCTAGTTTTCTAATTTATGATTATTTAATATTGCATGGCAAAAATTTTCCATACACCTTTCACATCTATTCCTCAAATTAACACATGTTTCTCATTTTTTTTTGAATTCTTTCATTTTTGTGAATGCATACATCTTTTAAGATTTGTAGGGTTTGATTTATAATTTAATATTTAATATTTAATTTTTAGATATGCATCAATTTTATTATTTTATTTCTCAATTATTAATCCCAACTTCCTTAATATTTTTCATGCTTATATTTATGCTAACTAAGAAGCCTATATTTATATATTCTACTAAAGAAAGTGTTAGATTGTGTAGTTTTACTTGTAATTTGATTCAAATTCATTCTTATGATATTCATGGTTCTTTGAAATTAAAAATGTAAAACACTATTTTAATTCAAACATAATATATAAAATCATTATAAAATATAAAATGATATAACTTGGCTTAAATCATAATACAGGTTTATACAAGTGTTAGCTTTCACGAATGCAAGATTACAAATTAAATAAAAATATAAACTTTTTTTTCAATATAATAAGTACACATTCAAAATATAACATGAAAAATATTAATATAATTCTATTTTTACAATATTTCTTTGAATCAATCCACATTTTTAACTTTTTTGGCTTTGGATTTTGACCCATGTCAAATTAGAACCATCTTCACCGAAGTATATGCCATCATTAAGAATGTATTGGGATCTCATTCATGACTTGTTTTCCAGCTTATATAATGTGAAGTTCCTATAAAACTCATTCTTATAGTTGATTTGGATCCACCAATAATATATTTATAGAAAAATCACCAACTTATAAAATTTAACAATGGGAAGCACATCATACTTTATTTAAAAACATATGCTTCAAATAGTGATGATAAAACCCTATTGAAGCATTTTTATCTTGACCTACATGGGGCATAGTATTGTACATATTTCCCACATGCCAATACATGTACTCAATGTACTATTGTTGATTAGGATATTGTTCTATGAACAAGTTCGTATCATGAACTCCTTCCTTCTTAATAGAATACTTATGTATTATGTCACTAAGACTTTTAAACATTTATTTTCTTGTTTCCTTAAACTTAACTTTCGCAATCAGGTTTTTGAGACATGTTCTCTTCACATGTCAAATGCAAAAGTAAACCTAGCATATAAATACTTCCCCGTAACTACAATGCCAATCTAAACTTAAAAACAATAGTGGTGAAGGGATTTTGTTTTCCATTAAAAAAAATATAAAATCTTAAAAAATGGCCTTCACTAATTTGATCATAAAAATTTCAACACGAGTATCATCCATCATGAAAGTGTTTAAATTCCATTTCAACGTGTAACAATGTGTATTGAACACTAATTTTTTGTATCCACAATGTCATGTCTAGAATAGTTTCCCTCAAAATTAACACCCATGAAATAGAAAATCCATTGTGTACACCATCAAATACAAGAACTATGTACAAGATGAATTATATACACAAAGAAAAACATATATTTTATACAACATTAAGTAAACACACGGAATTTCAAATTTTGACACTTACCTTCATGCAATTTGTTCCAAACAATGAGTCCATTAAAAACAAACAATTGTGTGCATATCTCAAAATCCATTATCACTATTGTAGAAGCTAAATTCCCAAGACGACGGCACACTCTTGTGTTCCTTCTTTTTTGAATTCCTCGTAGATTTTTTTTTAAATGAAAATATAATTTTTTTATGGCAGAAGTTTTGTTGCTATCTGCATCATTAACCTCAAACTTGAAATCATCCCTTTTTACTTGACCATTGAACACGGTCAATTTGACATGGATGTTTTATGATGCTTTTTGTGAACATCCTCTATAAACATGGCCAACAACAACCACCTCTCCACCCAATCCTTCAATAAAATAGTTATGTAAGATGCATAAAATCAACGATCACCTATAAATCCATCTCTCTCTTGAGCATAAAAAATCTTTTGTTCTTGCCATTATATTATATATTGTCTTATGTAATAAGAACCTGTTCTTGCCTCTTCTTCAATACACGAATGGAAAATTGACAGTGGTACACATGACGCATGTACTTCGCTTTGATCCAATCCAATTTATTTGAAGAGGGGTGAGTGCAAGTTAATAATAGGCCAAAAGAGAATCATAAATGAAAATGAAATTTCAGTAAAAATAGACGTACTTTAACTTTGATTGATGTTTTGAGATTTTTCCACAAATAATTTGGCAAATCACCGAGAGCTTTCGTAGGAGCATTTTCTGGTAATAGTATTTCACATGGGATAAACTTGACCTCACAAACAAAAAGAGGTTCATAGAATGGTAGATTATGCGTAATTTCAACCAAACGCAATGCGTTAGATATTGGATAATAAAAGAATTATGTGTGTTTAGTTTCTCATCGTCGTCGTCTTGTTGGTTGGGACGTTTTGTACCATCTTCTCTTTTATGTTGAATTTGGAAAGTCTCGACGGTATGACATAAGTGCATCATGCGCTTGGAAATTCATGGAATGTAACGCGAACATGCATAAAGGCATTCAAGTTCGGTATACCGAATTGGAAGAAAAATAACTGAATATATATTGTTTTCTTCTGTCACTTGAATACCAGTTGAGAGTTTGGGCACGGATCTATTAAATGTATGTAGCCTTTTGAGCAGAAATTATGATTGTTATATCACATCAGGACTCAGCCAACAGCCATTATAGATGTCATTCGTCTCCATTACCGCTGTACTGCGTCCCACGCGATAAAATGCAGTACTTAATCCATTTTGTCAACTGGTGGGGATCAAGAAATATATATCTTTAGAGGCTGAATTTTCTATATAAGAAGGCCAACGCCATTTCTTCTTATACTATCAGTCTTCCCTCAGCCAAAATGGCCAGCAATCAATAGTCACAGGCATCGCTTCTTTTGTTTGCCATGTTGTGCTTACACTTAGGAGTGGCCAGGTCATTTGAATCTTCCGAAAATATCACGAATCAGATTGCGGAACAAACTGGGCCTGAAAATATTGTTAAACATCATGTTGAAAAGCCTGAGCTTGTTGTCTAAGTGGTAGAAAGGTAAGCATATCGCCTTTCGATTGTATAAAGCTTTTTTGAAATGAAATGATTGAGTTGTTAGAAAAGTTGTTTGTCATGTTAGCGTATCATATGATGTTAAAAATCGTAAAGAAGAGAGGCAATGTTGGAATATAAGCTCGACCCATGAGCATTGGTTGTGTTAGTGGAATATGAGTGGAGTGATAAATTATGTTAGTGCATGTTAGTGGAATGATAAATTATGTTATTGGAGAGATAAATTATGTTATTGGATTGTGAATGGAATCTCGTGAATGAAACACGATTTTTTTTACTTGAAAAGTTTCTTTTTTATAAATTTATAATCATTCTCATTTGTAATATGAATGAAGGAAGAGAAGCAAAGCACTGAAGTGTTTGAGGATTTTAATAGAAAGTTTATTTTGTATATTTATTATTTTTTCTATACAAGAGTATAGTTTCTTGTTTCTTTTGTCTTAACATACACCCTTAAGGTTAGATTTAAGATCAATTCCTTTAAATTGATATTACAGCTAGCAATGGCATCTTCTTCTGCGTCAAGTTTGATTAATCTTCAACTTCTTTAATTTAGTGGCAAGAACTATGAGTATTGGTCAATCACAATGAAGGCTTTGTTAAATTGTCAAGAGATATAGTAGTTTTTGGAGAATGGCTTACACGAACATGTTAATGCAACATCGTAAACTCAATTATCTTAGGCAGAGAAAGATATGCTCAAGGATAATAGAAAAAAGGATTCAAAGGCTCTCTTCTACATCCTTCAGCCATTGCATGAAAGTGTCTTCCCAAGGGTTCCTACAGCAATAAAATCAAAGCAAGCACAAAACATCCTCTAGACTACATATCAGGGTATGGCTAAGGCAAAAATTATGAAGTTAATGAGAAGAGATTTTAAGACTATATCTATGAATAATTCTAAATCTTTGGATTCATTTTTAACTCAAGTTATCAAGGTCTAGTTAATTAAATCAAGTTTCATGCTGAGATTATTGAAGAAAAAAGAAAAGTAGAGAAAATTTTGTGTAGCTTACCCACAAAGTTTGAGTCTATTGTTGTGGCTATAGGAGAGACAAAAAATCTCAATTTTGTCTATAAATGAGCTTCATGTATCTCTAGTTTCTCAAGAACTTAGGCTAGGTCACTCTTCTAAATCTTATTTGGAGCATGTTTTTAAGTCACAAGTTTCTATTAGTCACTGTAGAGGTAGAGGCAGATCTAATTTCAAAGGTAGAGGAATAAATTCAGTAAGAGGTGGAAGAACCAGTTTTACAAATTGAAGTGATAGCAACATCAATTAAAATTCAAAGTCATAATAAGTCTCATTGAAAATTGTCTGACAAGTCTCAAGTTTAATATCATTACTACAAAAAGTATGGTCATTATGCATATGAAGATAGAAAAATATAGTTTGATTTCAATAAGCAAAGTGCATACCTTTCTACGGATAATAAGAATCAGGTTACTATATTTCTGGCATGCAATGTTGCCTATGAGAGTCCAAATGATGTCTGGTTTCTAGATTCAAGGTGTGGTGATCACATGACAAGTAATTTAGAAGTATTTTTCAGTTTGGATAAGTCAATAAAGTAATTTTTTTACTTTGGGCAATGATAATAGAGTGTCAATCATGGGGAAAATGAATTTTAATATTCTAAAAAAGGGGAGAAAACATATATTCTAGATATTTACTATGTTCTCAGTTTAAAGCATGATTTGATGAGTATTCGGTAGCTTGTTCAGAAGGGGTATAAAGTGTTTTTTAAAAGGAAATGAATGTGTAATTTTGAACCAATCTCCAAATAGTCAGCAAATAGTAAAAGTCTAAATGACCAAAAATGGAATGTTTCCTTTGAGTTTGAAATCAAATTTTGAGGGCATAATTTAATCAAGCTCACCCCTCAACAATTACATCAGCAACCTCACATTCATTCGAATAAGATATATCTCTACAGGTAGCTTTCTAGTTAGAAATAAAATATGAGAATTAGCATTGTCATTTCAAATTTGGACACTTGAATTTTGGAGGTCTAATTTTTTTAGAAAGGAAAAATATGGTAAAAGGTATGCCACTAGTAGAAAAACCAAATACATTATGTGAAGGGTGAATTTTAGGAAAATAACACAAAAAGTCATTTAAAATTAACAATTTAGTTAGAACAAAGGCACCATTGGAGATTATTCACTCTTATTTGTGTGGATAAATGTAGACACCTTCAATTGATGGATGCTTTTAATTTTTGACATTCATTGATGACAACATTAGAAAGAAATGGGTGTATTTTTTGAATCATAAGTCTAATGTTTTTGATAATTTTTTCTAGTTCAAAGCAATAGTTGAGAATAAAAATGGATACAATATCAAATCTATGAGAATAGACAAAGGTGGTGAATATATCTCAAATGATTTTCAAAAAATTTGCAAGGATAATGAAAACCACAAGTAATTTATAGCTAGGTATACATCTCAACAAAATAGAAGAATAAAATAATCATGGACATAGCTAAGAGTATGTTGAAGGTTAAATTTTTTTTGAATGAGCATTTTGCATATGTTGTAGCATGTGCAGTCTACATATTCAATAGATGCCCAACCGAGAATGTCAAGAACATGAATCTATAGGAAGCATGGAGTGGAAGAAAGCACATCATTTATTATATTATAATCTACAACATTTCTTATATGAGAATGTTTATATCTATGGCATATACAACATATATTTACATAACAAGGAGAAAAATGTATCTTTGTATGATACAATGAGGACACAAAAGCTCACAAATTGTATAATTCAAGAACCAGAAAGGTGATAATCAACAAATATGTGCATTTTATAGAATAAGAATCATGAGATGGAAGCTTAGAGAAAATAGTGAGTATTGCAATAAAAATACCTTAAGATGATAGTGAATAATTGACTCCAATAGGTATTCCCTCTTTGGTACCTCATTCCATGCCCACTCAAGCTCAACATAGCAGTCTGCAAGTGACACCTTCATAAAGTATAATGACATATTCATGGATTCAAGTAATAAATACATCAAATGAATAAAAATAAATACCATAGGGTAAATGTGAAACAACACCTACTACAATGTGCATTCTAGGTGTAGGACTATCAAGTCCAAATTCTTCAAATTATATTAAAAGTGATATGCCAAACCCAATATTTACAAGTCTAAATAAATAGAAAACAAGAAGACTGAGGGATATCTATGATCAAAATGAAGGTGAACATATTGTTAATTTGTTTTCTTTTTTCATTATTTTCACAAGTAGTTGATCTAGTTCATTTTGAAGAACTAGTTAAAGGTGAAGAATGTGCACAAGCTAAGGATGTAGATATTGATGTTATAGAGAAGAATCATACATGGGACTTAGTGGATCTTCTATAAGGAAAATATGTCATAGGAGTATAGTGGGTCTATAAGACCAAGTTTAATGTAAAAAGAAATATGTATAAGCATAAGGCAAGGTTAATAGAAAAAGGTTTTTCAAAGCATCGTAGAGTTTACTGCAATGAAACATTTACTCCAGTGGCCTGTCTAAACATAATAAAAATAGTATTTTTAATTACAACTCAAAATAAGTGGCTAATATATCAAATAGATGTAAAATATATCTTTCCAAATGGTTTCCAATAATAAGAAGTATATGTGGATCATCTACCTAGATATGAGATCTTTGGTCATGAAGACAAGGTCTATAAGAAGTGATCTATGGACTCAAACAAGATCCTAGAGCACAGTGTAGCATAAATGATTCTTGTCTTTTACATAATGGCTTCAGTAGGTGAAACAAGGAGCCTAGATTGTATATAAATACTAATGAACAAGTTCAAATTCTAATTGTTGTGTTTGTATATTAATGGTTTGATATTTACAGATGACTTATGATTTGATTTGTTCAAGATGGATCCATGAAGAAATAATTTGAGATGATTGATTTGGGTCACATGAAGTATTTTCTTGGGATTGAGGTGAATCATTTTGAATATGACATATTCATTTCTCAATCCAAATATGCCAAGGATTTTTTGAAAAGGATCAACATGGTAAACTATAAGTCAACACCAATAGTAGTCAGACGAGGTTTGAAGTTAAGAAAGGATGACAAAGGATCCAATATTGATCCAACATCATATAAATAACTCATTAAGAGTTTAATGTACCTAAAAACCATAAGGCCAGATATAATGTATAGTATGACCCTTATTTCAAGGTTCATGGAAAGTCTAAATGAATTACACTAGCATGTAGGAAAACTAATATTGAGATATATTGTAGGTATAAAATATTTTGGCATTTAACGTTAACCTTATAAAGATTTAAAATAGTTGGTTATATGGATAGTGACTATGTAGGAAACAATGATGATAGGAAGAGTATGCCTAGTTACATTTTTCATTTTGGTCTAGGTGCAGTTTCATGGGCATCCAGGAAAAATAACATTGTCACTTTTTTCATTATTAGAAGTAGATTATGTCTAAGCAACGAGGCTGCATGTCAAAAAACTTTAATGTGAAGGATGTTATTATATTTGAGGAAAACAACTCAACAATAGATTTATAAAATAATTTTTTTTTTAAAAGAGTAAACATATATACACCAAATATCACTTCATCAAAGAATTAGTTAACAATAGAGAGATCTACATAAAGTTATACATATACAAATATCAATATGTACACATTTTTAAAAAACCATTGGAAAAATAAATATTTGACTATCTGATAAACTTTGTGGGTGTCATCAAGACGTGAAATCAAGATTAAAGGGGGTATTGGAATATAAGCTTGACCCCACTAGAATTGATTATGTTAGTGGCATGCTTAAATTATGTTAGTGGAATATGAGTGGATTGAGTGGAGTGATAAATTATATAAGTCCAGTGACAAATTATGTTAGTGGAAGTTAGTGGAGTAATAAATAATGCTATTGGGTTGCGAGTGAAGTCTTGTGGATGAAGCCAAGAATATTCTAGTTGAGAAGTTTTTATTAAAAAAATTATTCATCTTCATTTGTAATATGAATGAAGACAAGTAAAGCATTGAAGTGCTTGAGTATTTTAATATAAAGTTTATTTTGTGTGTTTATTATTTTCTCTATATAGTAGAATAGATTATTTTTTCATTTGATTTAGTATACTACCTCAAGATTAGATTTATCTCTAATTCCTTTAATTAAAAGGTATTTAAGATTAAAATTTTAATGGGTAAAATAATTTATAGAAATTTTAGACTTATACTAAATAATTTAATAGGTCATGTGTAGGAATATTAATGATTTGAGAAGACAAATTGAGTTATTTATCATGTAGGATAGGAAATCCTTTTGATGACTACTAGTGTTGTGATCCCAACTACGTTAATAACATAAATAGGCTTACTGAATGTGCCATCAAATTTTGTAAAATTTCCATTGGAGGTCAAAAAAATGTATTTTACATAATTATTAATCCCAATAATGGTGACCATGTGAATCCCTATCCCAACACTCTGCATCAGATTGTTATTTAAATTGAACATCTCTAGATTATTTTCCAAAGAGATATGGTTATTCAACCTAAGGAATAACTTATCATGAATAATTACAAGACCATTTATGGGAGAGAAACCAATGTTCTCAAAGCAAATAGAGGGTGAATTAAAAACTAGTATATTACAAACATCATTATTCATTGAATTTATATTATCAATTATAAAACTATAGGAAATAGAAATGTGATGATTTTCCCCAAATATTATGGGTATAGAAATTAGAATGATGGATATGGTATTTCCATATTTGGAGGAAGTGAAATTTAATTATACCACTTCTCTTTATCGATTTTTTCAAATTGGTTGATTGATGGCATCCATAGATCAACTACCATCACTCTTTAAAACATCTCTATCACACAACATGATAAGGTGTTCAGTTGTTTAATCATTCTCCATAGATTATTTATTCTTATCAAACATGATTTTTTTAAAATGGTATTTTAGAGTATAGTAGTATAAAACCATGACTAAAGATTTTTACTAAATTCACATTCATTTTTTTTCAAACGTTGTAGGTGATGCTCCTAGGTCAAATTGATGAATATACACAAGATGTTAACATGCAAGTAACAATTATATTTAACCACTTTGGAGAAGAGATTGTTTAACATATGCCATTTATAAATAAAAATAGAGTTACTACTTTGTATTCCTTACTTAAATGTATCTAATAGGCTTTCAAATATCTATGTAATGCAGATGCGGACATGGAAAATTTCATGTGGTTAAAAATGATTACACCCACTAGGAAATTTACATCATACATTCATGGCCCCTAAAAATACATTCCATAAGGAGGTATTAATGCTAGACCTATATCATTCCTATATCTTTCATTTCCCCTAAAAATCCATTATAAAAGGAGGTATTAATGTTATACCTATATAATTAATATATCTTTACTACAATGGACATATAATACTTCTACTAACATGGATAATGTACAGCTAACAATGTGGGAAGATACAATAAGCAGTGTTTGGAAGAATTAGAATTGGAGCTCATAGTGAGATCTAATGTTGACCGAAGCCTTCTTTGTTACATCAAGGGATGGAACAATTCATAAAATAAAGCAAATAGTGTGTGGAAGAATTGGAATTGGAGCTCATAATGAGATATAATGTTAAATGGGGAATTATTTAATCTATTAGGAACACAAGCAAGGCCTTCAACTATTGTGGGTTATATCACTTAAACTATAGTGTTCTCACTTATAGGCAAGGTTCCCACTATTAATCCAAAAAATCACATCATACAAAGCTTAAAAAGTATTTAACTCTGTAATGTGGGCATGCATGAAGGTTCTGAATAAGACATATTTATATTCATTATGTCTTAGTCTTGTTATACTAAAACTTGCCATTTATAAAATTATGGTGGAGGAATCACATGTGCAATGTGGTTTAAAACATTGGATGGTAAATAATAAGGTTTTTTTTGTGTTGACCACTAATTTACATGGTGATCTTTGGCTGAGAGCCAAGTTTTGATAGGTATCCATTCCACCAAATTTACCCAAGGCATGATCTCAACCTCATCCATTATATTTTGGGAGATTTTAATAGCAATAAGAATTAAACCTGGGTAGTCTCTTTTTGAGCCAAACATCTTCATCAATTGAACCAACCACCATAATAATAATTTTCAGCATTTATGACAATATTTTAAAAACAAGATTATTAATTTAGGATTTAATTTTTCAAACTATTGGTTGATGTAATTATTGCACCACACTATTAAATATATTTCCCTCCTTACTTATATTAACTTTAATTTAATTTATCTTTAATATAAAATAAGGTGGAAAGTGAGAAATGTTCTCCTCTCTTTCTTTCTTTCTTTCTTTCTTTCTTTCTTTCTTTCTTTCTTTCTTTCTTTCTTTCTTTCTTTCTTTCTTTCTTTCTCTTTTTATTTTTTTCCCCAGATAAGGGGCTGGAGGAGAACTAATTCTTTATTTATTTAAATTTTTATAAATATAAACATTTTATTTTTAGGATGAGTCTTATGCCTTCCACTAATTTCAAAGAATTCGGTTAGAGGCCTTATATAATAGAAAAAATTTAATCTTGGATAGAATGTTACAACACAAGTAACACAAGATTCAATGTGCAACAAAATATAATTTCTCGGACACAAAATAATATCATGAAAAACAATTAAAACTAATATTGACTTAATAAATTAAATATGACATAAATCTAATAATGTCCACTTTTTGAAAAATCATAACCAGTAACATAATGAGGACCAATCAAAGAATGTAAATCGAGAATGAGGGGCCCTCCATTACATGAACATTCTCCTAGTTTTTAGAGCCTCCCAAATACCCTTGCACCATAGTTTTATTGAGAGTCAAAATATGCTCTATAATGATGTTATTCACATTGCCTAACATTAGAAATCAAGGGTAATTTAGGTTCTAAATTTAATAGTCATGTGACTATATTTGTGGCGTTTAATCATAAAATACAATTAGTATTTTTAATATACTATGTCAGATACAAAGTAAAATTTTAGACATATCATCATAAATTCTACAAGATTATAATAAATATATAAATTATATTTAATATTTCTTTCTTATATTATAAATTATATTCACATTTAAAAAGAAATGTGGTACAATAGTTCAAGTTAATGCAATGGCATAGTGGTGACCCAAGATCAAATCTCACATGTGATTTAGGTGACCTACATTAGGGGACATATATTGGTAGATTAACATAGTATAAGTATAGGAATTGGAATTCCCACTTGTGTTCAATATTAGGTGTAGTGCCACAAATCCCACAATTATCATCTATTAAAAAAATTGTGAAAGGAAATGTTAAATATATAAACACCATAAAATAATTTCATGGAAAGTAAGGTTGACCATCAAATATAGTATTTGAGGGCCATATCATATGTTGTGGGTTCCCATCATGATATTTTGTCACATCAAAAAGTGTAGATGCCTTAAAATAAGTAGCATTATCTCAAGAGGGAGACATTGTAATAAGGAGATATGCTTCTCAAAGTTTCTTTAAAAAAAAATAAAATAACACCGATATTCTTGCATTCCCAAACTCAAGGACTAAGTTTGATGGTCATATGACCATATTTATTTTTTTCAGCCATAAAATATAATTAATTTTTTTGATAGAACATATCATATGTAAGGTGAAATATTGGATGAACTAACAAAAACTCTGAAGGATTATAATAAACCTATATATTATTTTTAATATTTTTCCTTCTAGTATGAACTTTACTAACATTTGAAATATAGTGTTGAATAAATAATTGTCATCAAAAAAATTATTACATGCAAGGTTGACCATCAATTTTAGTCTCTACCAACACTATACCTTTCATACTATAGTATGGATAAATGTATTTTCACTAAATTGTGATCCAAATACCTAGTTACTTTTAACTAAGTTAAATATTATATGCAAAATAATAATGTAAGTCTAATTAACTAATTTTTGAAACACTAATTTAAAAATTAAAGAGGAGTGATAATATAAGATTTAAATGTATATCAATTTGGGTGAGTCATCCAAATGTGACAAAGATATGACACAAAAATTTAGTGACAAATATAGATGTCTCCCAAAATCATCCCCTCCTCTTTAGACTATGTAGAATTGAGATGTTATGCATGAAAAGACAAATAGCTCTACTTATCTTGAAAAATTCGTCTACCTAGTCTTGGTATCTAAAAAAATTACTCATATTTATACGGTGTGATTCTAATTGTATGAAAAATAAGTTTCTTCTTGTTGTCCTAAATTGGAAATAATATTTAACAACTTAAGGAAGACAACATATGTTTTAGGGATTGTGATAAATCATAGAATAAAAAAACTATATTGATACTCTTTAAGTCCATATAGGGTAACAATATCAAAAATAGAAAACCATAATAATTGTAATAATTACAATAGCATGGAAACGAGTGTTATGTCATGTGTGTCTAATATAAATTTATGTGTTTCAATGTATGTTTTAATGATTTTTTGATTTCCTTTAGAATGTTTTTAACTACTCATTATATTCCTATGAAAAATAAAATGAATTATATAGGTTTATTTTCATGCAAACGAAATGCAATGCTCATGTATTTATAGACAATTGAATTCAAATTAGGACCCTTATTGGCACATTTAAAAAAAATAATAATCAATAAAATGAAATAAACATGATCGAATAATACATATGCACCATAAACTAAAGTGATCAATAAATCCCCCAAGAGCATCCTCAACACTTGAGAGTGTTTAGGGTGTTGCAGACACTATACACACACTGAAAAGGAAATTTTAAAAATAGGTAGAAATATAAAGGGGGATAAATAATGAGATACATTATGATGACCCATAAAATACACCAATAAATCTTAATTTGGACCAATAATCAATTATTTCATAAACACCCTAAAACCATGTATTTTAAAGATTAATAAATTCCTAGGGTCCATTTTTATTTGTCTACATTTTTTACCGACTTTGATGTATGTATGTGCATACATATCAAAGTATAAATAATACATGGTATTTATAAAATAATTTGTCTACTTGAATCTTCAAATAAAAATAAAATGTACTTGTGAACCTACAAAAACATTCTGTTATATATAAGTATGGGTTGAATCCCAATACTAAGAACAAATATTTAAAATTATGAAGTAATAAAAGTAACATAGTGTCTAACACATTAAAATATGTAGAGTGTGTCATAAATACAAATCAACTAAACATCATCTTGACTATATGTCCTGAGTCATTGAGACTTTAAGATATACACCCAGTCAATATCAAGCCTTTAATCTATGTCATCACATACAGACATGTTTTCTTAAAAAATTAATAATGATCAAAGCAACAAAATAGATAAGTATATAATATGGTTTCCCCCTCGTAATTTGAAAAGGGTACATGAAATAAAAACAATTGGATCACATGAAAAGCAATGATATTTCATAGGATCAAGGTAATGAGAGTTAAATGTCATATGTCATGTTGAGGAATATATAATATTGAAAACTGTAGAAAGTAACATGATATCGATCTATGGAAAGATTATTCATCACATCATCATAATTATGTTGTCTCTTTTACAACTTGATTAACCTATAAATTAATGCTAGGTGAATTACAACAATAAAAATTAAGGATTTATCCCCACATATATAAAGTACAACTAAAAATATATAAACTTTCCTCATTATTTCCTTTTACCTTTGTAAATGAAGATATGATAGAAATATACCATGATTGATCAAAAAGAGTTTCTAGTAAATAGATTGGATTGTGTGTAAATAGCTACCATAGTGGTTGATCAAGCATATCTTATGAGTAATTTTTAACCCAGTTATTTCATTTTTTTACTCTATTCTAAAATTTCCAAGTATGCTCAAAACTAGGAGGGGAGTATTCCACTCCATTTTGGAATATGTACACTATATATCATATTTGCATGGTCCTGGCAGGATATATATAGTTTTGAAAGGGTTTTTATAATCCTAATAAAATTGATATGATCTTAGTAAAATATGTATCATCTAGACACTTTTACAAATACTATTTTTTGTCTCTATATACTATGATTTATATGCCCATATGCCTGTTAGATTTTTAACATGTGAGGTAGTGATAAAGATAATTTAGACACTTCAATTAGATGAGGATAGATGTACACATTTATATTTAGTTGGATTGGACCATGTTGCATGCCTATTGATAATGTGATTTGACCTCACTATTCTCATCACTTTAGAAGAGTGTTGGCATAGCCATAACTAAATTGTATTGCTACCAATATGGGAGATGAAAATGACCATGGAAGATGTATGTAAGATACTTAGGCTATTAATTAAAGGGAGGCATGTTTTGGCATAAATGGGTGTAGTGGTTGAATAAAACTCAATTCACATTTACTATATGGGAGTAGATACTAGAAGACTTGAGAATTAAGTGGGCATCTTACTAGGCAAAACCATATGGGAGGATATGCAACACATGCATAAATATATGGATAGATACTATAAATTTCCTTTATGGTGGTTAACATAGGATGCGTATCATGCTCATACAATGTAAAACATTAAATGCATGATATGAAGGGGAGGAGAGTAGTATACTCCTATGGTTTTTAATTACCCACCCACATATGTAATAATAGATATAAATTAAATTTTAAGTTACACATTGGATGAATAGTAGTAGGGACACTTTTAAAGTGTTAGGAATATGAGGACTTAGAAATGACTACACAAATTAGCATCACCATTGCTTTTAATGATAGGGGAAATCATACTCAAAGAGATGCATCGTAATAGGACCTGATAGATAGGGAGATCATGATGTCAACCAATAGAGGATAGCCATAAATTCCCTCATGGAGAGATACATCACCTAATGGCCATGTAGAGACCGTGGAAGTTGGAATGAGGGTTCCAAACAATATATGGAATATCAAACATAGTAGATGGTATTGATGTTGATTTTGAGGAAACATTCATAGGTTTTAGTGTGAGATAGTATGGGATGACACATGATGAGCCTCTAACCACTATTACATTTTGCATGCCATAGACCCACTAGAGGTATAAAGAGTGATACCTACCTCATTTTATGAACCTAGATCACACAAATGAAGAGGAGGCATATTGACTTTAGGTTAGTGAGTCAACCTATATTGAAACCAAGGGAGTATCCATTCATTATTAGTAATATAGATCTATTTAAAGGAAATAAATATCATTATGAAGAATACCAAGAGTGGAGAGTCTTTTATTTCGTATAATAATATATTTGGATGTTATCACGCTCAAAGTGACATTTCCATATTGAGATATCTTTTGGAGTTATTCCTTCATTAATAATTATTTTATGGTGTTATTGTACCTTAAATATATTATTCTATTTCTAAATATATTGAACATTAGGGCATCTTGGTCCATAAATATCTCTTGTATTTTTAATCTTCATTATATTATAAATATATTTTTATCTATTTTATTATTATATGTGAAGATCTTACCAAATGGTGTCAAAGATACAATTTGGAAAATGTGGAATTTGTTTTTGGGTATATTTTTTAATATTAAATTATTTCTTGTAAATAAGGAACACATCTTGAAGGGAATAATTAATCTCCCATAAGGGTTTGATAGAGGTGATTTTTATGTGGATTTAAAGAGATTTATATGGATTTCATAAAAATGGGCATATGAAATATTATAAGTAATGTCAATGAAGATATGATCATGTAAATTTGATCTTGTGAACCTATTTTTATCAATATTTTTCATCATGAAATTAAGAAAAAAAGTCAAATTCAGAGGATTTATTCAATCTTCATTACTTCATTATTGAGACAAATATTATACCATGGGAAATATAACTCTGAAAGCTACATAAAAATTGGCTAACTAAGGATTACGATCAATATCAGGGGATATATGTGTTGTGCCCAACATACCCCATTTGTAATTTATTTTGAATAATGGCCCATTTCAACTTGAAGGAGATAGTTTTAATGAGGAAATCATTTTTTGGTGTTTAGTAGATCTCAACATGATAGAATTTATTAAATTCTTTGTGCTCAGGTTTCTTGTTAAGAATATGTTTGTCTTATTTCTAATAAGATCTGGCATTATCCCAGTTATCCAAGTTTTTGTTATTTTTTTAAGGCTAGTCTATTAATGAATTTGGAGAGTTTTGTTGAATGTATGATTTTCAAATTTGTGTGAGGGATGTGGGATTAAAATTTATTATGTTTTGAACTTAGGTAATTTTAAACTATAAAGGTTTTGCACTCCTCGAATGAGTCTCCAACATCCCTGCCTTCACCACTTTTGTTTGATGCATAAGTCCCTTGGAAATTTTGCCCATCAGTGATTTTATCCATTGGGTATTATACACTAGCTCAAACATCCCAGAACTTTATTAATTCTACTTCTGCTAGTATTTTTAATCTTGGTGATATTTTATACTTATATATTTACAGAAATTAGTGCCATGTAGTGATAACTAGTTAACTCACTTCTATTTGAATAATTAGAAACTTTGAAAATAATCCTATATAAGCAAAACACCGGGATGTTTCCAAGTGTCACAATCCTACTCACTCGATAATTGATAAATCAAATTTTTAATATATGTAAGTTCTGAGCAAGCGGGGTAACGACAACCATCCACATGTCATAATCCCACTCACTTGATGCCTACATAAAAATGAAATAAGGTTACGACACTTCTAAGTAAGTGGAAAAGTGAAAACCATCAATGTGTCACAATCCCACTCACCTATAGCTTGAATAAAAATAAAGGATGGTACAATACTTTTGGGTAAGCAAAGCACTAGGATGTTGCCAAGTGTCACCATCACATAGGTCTGAAGTAGCAAAAGCCAAGGGGTAATACAGAAAGGAATTGGGAAGTAGTGAAGAAGTGAAATTTCACCACATGCCCCTAACATGACACGGTAGTCGGGCCATAGAGAGTTATTACCATTGAAAGAAGTGGGATGTCAACAAGTGTCGAATGAAAGGTGATAAAGTACTTAGGGCCAATAAGGGAAAAACCTGCATGGTAACTGTTAGCATAGATGTTTATCGGTTTGTTTTATTTCATTATTTTTAGATTGTCTATATTCTTCCCTTCACTATGTAAGTTACCATATTTTTGGTAACTTGTTTTGTATAAATTCTGATCTGCTCTTCACGAATAATTTAAGTTGATTCTGATAACAATTATGGTATTAGAGAGGTGATACCTGGAGTGAGTGGAGAAACACGATGCAGCAGTTTTGGAAATTGGTGAAGCTAGAAGGAGAAACATGATCTGCAATGAATGCTAGAAATCTATGCCTTGGGTGCAGCAACATAGTAGAAAATGAAATATGTGACCTGCATGCTGAAGAAGAATGATGAACTACTGGGTCGTGAATTGCCTGCTGAGGATGGATGCCTGGTTATTGCTAAGTCCAAAAATTTATCCTTTGAGGACACTGTAGGGTTGGCCTTCTTGTTGGTCAGCTCCCAATAAGCCTTCGAGATGGCTATGTTTGCCAAGGGGTGCCCTGTGTTCATTATGGGAGGCACTGGCAGTGTGGGCAGCGCAACCATTCAGCTAGCCAAGCACATCAACGGAGCTTCCAAAGTCGTTGCCACTACCAGTACTACCGTGGTTTTGGCGAAGAGCCTCGCATGCTATAATTTAGGCAGTTTCTAGTGCCAAAGGCGAGGCTTGATTTTATTCTCATTAAAATTCGAGTTGCTGCATGCAATCCCATTGATTGCAAATGATCAGAGGAGAGCATTGAAATAAATAG
This sequence comes from Torreya grandis, assembly GCA_037957365.1. Lineage (NCBI taxonomy): Eukaryota > Viridiplantae > Streptophyta > Pinopsida > Cupressales > Taxaceae > Torreya > Torreya grandis. The sequence goes on from JARHVA010000450.1 coordinate 4,468,366, forward strand.
CGCAAAAAACACAGCCAGCCTGCACAGCAACGTAGAAGTACGCTACTGGAATCTAAGTTCGATACAACAGTCTGATGAAGAAGAAAGACGTGCTGAAGAAAAGAGCAGTAATCTGGTAGAAGATTGACAGCACAGCCATGGAAGGATCAACTCCGCAGATAAGTTCATAAACCTGAGACGTACAATAGCCAAGGAGCAATCTGCACCAATATTTAAGCCTACCTGTGTGGCAAAGAAGATGAAAAAAGGTAATCCAGGCCTGAAGCGTGAGTGTAGAAGTCACCCAAGAGAAATTACAACGTCACATATCCATTGTGAGTGCAACACCATAGAGAAGGAAAAAGAAGGTAGCATTTGAACAACGTACATCTTTCTAATACATAATTTTGAAGCAATAAATATTGCTTTGTTAGCTTTCCAAAATTTTGTAAAAGTATAAATTAAATAATTATATAAAATAAAATAATAGATGTTTGTACCCGAACTCTTTATGTCCAATGCCCAACTTCTCAAAGGGCCAAACTATGTCACCTTAAAAATGAAGATGCACACCATCTTTTAGTTTGAAGGACTATGAGGCATCGTAACAGGGACTATGCAAGTTCCTACTGATTCCGATGTGCTCATGAAATATGAAACAACTAATGCTAAAGCCTTGATGTTAATTATGCTAAGCATCACTGATGATGTTCAGCTACGTGTTAGGGATGTAGATAGAGCAAAGATAGCATGGGATAAATTAGCAACCATTTATGAGGCAAAAAATTAGACAAAGATCCTCCATTTATAGTCTAGACTTCACACACTCTCTATAGAGTCTGATGAGAAAGTCAAGGAATTCTTGCGTTAGGTGGTTGAGCTGCAAACAAAATTATTAGCACTCTGTGAGATGGTAGATGATCAAATCTTGATCTAAATCACCTTGAGGGATCTCCCATCCTAATTCAGAGTGTTTGTCACAATGCTGAATGTGTCCAAATAGACAGTGTCATTCAAAGAACTTTTGAACCTCTTGCAACAAGAAGAAGCCATCAACTCAGTCCAAGATGATTTACAAGACAAAGCTCTTATCTTGAAGTACAAATGAGGTCAGAAGTCTCACAAAGGACCTCAAGAGAAGCAACCATAGAAACATCAGCAATAAATTTCTTAACATCATCAAAAATCACAAAAGTTGAAGAGGTGGTATGACATATGTCAAACCAACACTCACGACATAGACAACTACTGGTACAATGTCCTGAAACAAGGATCTTATAGTAAAAAAATCACATCAGGGCATGATGACTCTCAAAAATTAAAAAGATGTCTCCATTGGTGGAAGTAGAAGGGACATCTCGTAGCTCAATAGGATGATGGATCTGATGAGGAGACACCTAAAAAAGATAATTATAGTGCACATGCAAACTTAGTTCTAGTCTCCCAAACATCAAAACCCATGAGGAATTCCTATTTGATAGACTCGAGTGCCACTAAACATATGTCAAGTGACAATAAGCTGTTTTATTTGCTGATAGACCAACCTACTAGAGATCAGGTTAGGATCATCAATGATAAAGAGTATGTTACAGAAGGGATAGGCCAAGTCACCATTCCTCTCATAACATGAAAAATGTACACTCTTAAAGGTACTATATATTCCTAGATAGACATCCAACCTCTTATGAGTCAATCAGCTTTTGAATCATCATCTAAAGGTGGAGTTTCTTGTTGATAATGACATCAAATCTTGCTTGATCTCATGAAAAGGTATGGTTCTTGCTAGAGCATTTTTGAAAGATAAATTATTTTCTTTAGATATTATTTCATCTTCTACATTACCTCTATTTGCATATATGGTAGAATCTACTGCTCTATGGCACTATTATTATGGTCACCTATCTATTGAATCTTTGTACCAGCTAAGTTTAAAATGGATGGTACATGGACTTCCTAAGTTGTCCAGTTCCTTGCCCATTTGCCTTAGATGTCTTGCAAGTAAACAACATAGGGATCCATTCAAGACAATCTTTTTTCATGCCAAGAAACATTTAGAGGTTGTTCATACCAATGTGAATGGACTATTACTTGCTTCATTTTTGGGATACAAGTACATCCAACTATTTTTGGATGACTACTCTCGAAAGACATGGGTGTTTTCATTGAAGAAGAAAAGTGAGGCCCTTCATCATTTCTAGGTCTTCTATCAGCAGGTTATGAAGGAGATTGAATAACCTCTTCTTCACCTGCACTTAGATCGAGGGGGGAATTCACATCAAAGAAATTCTTGGCATTCCTAAATCAATATGTCACCAAACAAAATTTGATTTCTCCCTACACATCCTAATAGAATGGCATTATTGAGCAATGCAATCACACAATGATAGAAATGGCTCATTGTATGTTGTAAACAACTAAGATGAAGAAATGTTTTTAGGTAGAAGTAGTCCAAACAACTGTTTATCTTCTCAATAAGGCACCAAGAAATATTCTAAAGGACAAAATGCCTAAAGAGGTATGGAGTGGTAAAAAACCATTGATTTCTCATCTACAAGTGTTTAGTTATGCATCATATATACATGTCCTAGCTCAAAAAGGAAGAAACTCGAGTCAAAAACACTCTCATGCATCCTATTGGGCTATAGCACTACCTTCAAAGCATACCATATCAAGGATCTCAAGACAAAGAAAATCTATGAAAGTAGAGATGTGGTTTATGATGAGTCATCCTTTGACTTAGTGATGTAGAAAGGAGAATCAACACTAACCATCTCTCACCAATTACTCTTTGAGTTAGATGATAAGGAGACTTCACACAGAGAAGATGAAATACAAGGGGATCTATATTTTGATCTTAGATAATTAAAAAATCCACCAAGTAGTTCTTCACATCAGCAAAGTGGTTCTTCACATTAGTAGCAGAGTTCCCATCTAAAGAGGGTACAAAGCATCATCAAAGACTCCCATACTTCATCCAGAGTTAGAATGAGGAGTCAAACAAGAAATGAGCTAAATTTTAAACTCATGAGTATAGTATTTGATAGCTCTGAACCTGATAATATTTGATAAGCACTAAGTCAACCTCAGCGGAAGAAAGAAATGGATGTTGAGTATGAGTCACTCATACAGAATCAGACTTGGACACTTGTTGATCTACTTACAGGAAAGAAACCCATAGGCTACAAATGGGTTTTCAAAACTAAATATAAGGTAGAAAAATCCACTTATAACCACAAAGAATGACTTGTAGCAAAAGGATATGCCTAGAAAGAAGGTATTGACTATGAAGAGACTTTTTCACCCACTATGAAGATCAAGACCATCAAAGATGTTTGCACACTGGCAGCATAGAATGGATGGAAACATTAGTAGATGGATGTCAAGATTGTTTTTTAAATAGCGATCTCAAAGAATAAGTGTACATGACCCAACCAAAAGGATTTGTTGATGAAAATCATCCTAAAAAGGTATGTCATCTCATCAAATCACTCTATGGACAAAAACAAGCTCCTAGGGCATGGTAAATCAAGATAGATGATCACCTTTTGTAGCATGTTTTTAATCGTAACCCATCAAATTCCAACTTATACATAAAGAAGGAAGGGATAGAAATCATCATTCTTATTTTTTATGTAGATTATCTTATGATCACTAGAATTGTAGAAGATTAGGTTAATATTGTGAAGAATAACCTCAAAACATCCTTCAACATGACTGATTTGTGGATACTCCATTATTGTCTTGTCTTGGAGATATGGTAAAAATATAATCAGTTTTTTATCTCCCAGATAAAATATGCCAAGAAACTCTTGAAAATGTATAGAATGTCATATTGTAAACCTCTTTCAACACCAATAGATAAAGATTTATAGCTCTTTTAATTCTAAGACTCACTTCAAGTCGATGCAACTCTCTATAGATAGCTCATTGGGAGTCTCATCTACTTGACCTACACCAGACCAGATATATATTTTGCTATGATCTATCTCTCTAGATTCATACAGGATCCAAATAAATGTCACTAGGTTGTATTAAATCTTGTTTAGATATATGTCCAATGTACACTTGAGTATGGCCTAGAGTACAAGAAGAATACTTAGTTCTTCTTGCAAGGATACATTGACTTGGACTATGCCAGATCTTTTTATGATAGAAAGTTAATGTCATGATACATATTTAATTTTGGATCTAGATCAATCTCATGGGTAAATAATAAGAAAACTATTATTTCTCTCTCATCCACTAAGGTAGAATATCACACCGCACATGGAGCTGTGTCTGAGGTGATATGGTTACATCACATTCTGGTTGATATGGGCATTAGTGAAGAGAAGCCACCTATTCTTCATTATGACAATCAAGGTGTCTTTAAGCTTGTGAATAATCCTATTTTTCATGAAATAACTAAGCACATTGAGGTCAAGTGTCACTATATTTGAGAACAAGTCTTAAACCACCACATCTAGCTCTAGTACTACCCAATAAATGCATAGATAGATGATATACTCACCAAATCCCTTGGAAAGGTGAAATTTAATCTATTTAAAGGGTACATTTGTAAAAATAATGTAATAGCGGGGGTAGGGGGTGACGAGGGGATGTTACCGTATATGTTTATCCATTTGTTTTATTTCATTATTTTTAAATTGTCTAGATTCCTCCCTTCACACTATCATTTACCATATTTTTGGTAGGTTTTTTTGTATAAATTCTTATATTCTCTTCACGAATAATTTAATTTGATTCTGATAACAATAACTAAGACCAAATATGATGCATCATGAATCCAATTCAAAATATGAAAATAGATAGAGGTAAGAAAGGAGTTAGGGCCATTGAATCCATTAATCTACATGAATTATCCAATTAAATGCATTCAATTCATAGAGTCAGTGAATCTAAAGGGTGATATATATAATTAACCTAGTCAATGTAATCACATTACCATTGAATTAATAGTTGCAACTATGAGATTGAGTTATGGTTGGATTAAATAATATTCACATAGTTTCAAAGAACTAGAGATTAAGTACATATCAATGGGTTCCACTTCAAATCTAACACTTCCCCCTTTGTATATTTCCATTACAAGGTATGATCAATGTAAAAATACAAATTTTGATGAAGTGGCTCTCAATCACAACTTCAAACACTACTTGACTATCTGCAAGGAAGTTGAGGTAATAGATCCTTGTCACCCTGAGGAGTAACTCTTAGCCTTAACATGAAGGTACAAAAAATACCTAATGGAGATCAAATCAATGGGCTTACATGACATGGCAGCAAAACTAGAGGTAATGCCCTACATTGACCTAGTTTATGATTTGTTTAGAAATAGCCAATTTTTTCAGAAAATTCTGCATGTTCATCAAAACATCACACCTATCATATCATGTAGACTATGTTATTGGGCATACCTTTGATAAATATTATCAACTCCCTTACCCAGAGGCACCCTATAACCAAGCCCTATTTGACCAATAGATGCCTAAAAATAATGTGACCAATAAGTAATAGGAATATGTGACTGACCCAACCACCTTCAAGTTTAATGGAATCATCTCTGTCATCCTAATTTCCATTTTTTAGGCTAGGAATCAGAATTTCCACGGCCTTATTAAATAGATTATATGGTTTCTCATCTACTATAACCTACATCAATGAAGATTAGATTCCCTTGGTAGACATAATCCTCACCTCCACCAAGGTTATTGCCATTGGTGAAATCATTAGTACCAATTTGATCAACCAATTTAGTAGCTCAGATAATTATTTGGATGGAAATTTTCATATGATGTCTTATCTACTGGATGATATAACTTGAATAGTCCACTTGAATTTCAAAGAGCCTTGGGAACACTCCCCTAAATTTCTAAATAATAGAATATATGATGAATTCAATATCCTTCACACCCATAAATTTAGGAAAAACATGACTAGGCTAATATAAAAATTCTATCCAATCATATATCAAGCCATTTATGGCAAGGATATACTCATATTTTTTGAACATATAATAAGAATGATTGGAAATATCTACTATATTTGCCCATATTACAAAATCATGAAAATTGATGGAACCAATGCCCTTCCTATTTATCTTCCTTAGTTGGTACTAGATAAGGTGGAATAATAAGAAATTATAGATCAATTATCATATTTTATATATGTTAATCTAAGGAATACCAAATAATGAGTAATCCACACAATGCCTATCAAGATTAGCTGGAGCTTGGATTCAACATACTATATGGGAACATTTCCACTCGGTGGGCAAGACTAGAACATCCTATGATTTCAAGTGGCACCCTATAGGCAATGGGATCTAAGGAAAATGGTTAAGAAACACATAGATAAAATCATTTTTAGGTTTAATATTGATTATGGCCATGTGACATATCCACATGAAGAGGTATTTTTACATGCTCTGAATGATACAAAATTTCATACCATGATGAACAAGGTAAATATGTTAATGGTGGTGACCAAGCATATTCAATACAACTTGAATAACACCAAGGAGGATACTCAAATAATTGAGAAAGAACATTTGGATTCAAATCCCTCTTCAGGACCCCTCTCACAAGATAGAATTCAAGGATAGGATTAGGCTAGTCCATTTGGAAAAGATTCTATAGAGAGTGAATAAGGAATCACCTAAAGTCCTCCTCAGCATCCCATCCTAATGGTAAGCATGACAATAACCACCATAGTGTGGACTCCCCTTCACCTAACTTCTACTACATTATGTATTGCAAGCATAGCTCAACTTGGTGGACCACTTTCTATGTTTCCTTTTCCTCCACACACTATAGCATAGTAAGTGATTCTCCCTTATTTCCTCCTCCCAGTTTATGGTTTGGATCCATTTCCATCCCCAGTATAAATCATTGCATCATCACCTCGATCAACTTCTCCATCCCATGGACCGATGCATACTTCCCTAGGTTCCCTTCCAACAAACACTACTACCATTGCCTCATTGCCACCGACTGCCCATATTATTTCACTTTTTGTTACTTCACCCACCGGGCCCCTCTTTTGTATTAAATAAGGTATAAGGATCCTTTATATTATCCCTAGGGAAATCCAACAAAAGGAACCTCATAGGATAAATTAGGGGAAAAAAGGGATAAAATAAAAGGCTTTAAGGAAGCAGAACCTATAGAAATATTAGATAATGGTAAAGATGATAAAGAGAAGATTTTTAAGGGAGAATGGTTCATAGAAGAAGAATGAGAAGACAAGATAGAAACCTCATTCTCTGAGACCATTAGTGATACCATGAAGAGTGACCCGAAGGATAAATGGTTTCTAGAAGAAGCTCAATCTAAGGATATAACAATTTTGAAGACCGATTCAAATTTAAATGAATTGCTTCAAGACTAATATGGAGAAAATGGAGATGAATCTTAGTCAAAATATCTAGCTTCAACACAAGGACAATTATCAGGTTTACCTCCATCCTCAACACTTCATGTCACACTAGTACCATCTACAGTAACAGTTTCCCAAGTTGCTACTACACAAAGGGTCAGTGTGCCAACTCTTATTCATCTTCTTTAACTATATTTGTTTTTGTTTAATTATTTATGTGGTGGTTATTCCTTATATTATGGATTCTTAACCCTTATCAAATAAGTCTCTTGTGGCTACAATGATAGTTTTCCAAACTATGGACATAACCCATATAATTCAAGTCATGGCATCCCCCAACCAAGTTTTATAAGGTCCTACTGGGGTTACTCATACATCTATAATAGACCATTTTAAAAAAAATATTAATACTCATAATCATTCATTATTTGTAACCTTAGGCCCTTAGCCCTTTGGGATAAATAAATTGGTGAATTTTAAAAGTTTGGTTTCCACCAACATATTTGCTTCCCTAGTTGTTCCTCCTCAACCATCCATTCAATTAAGCTTACCAATTGGTCTTGAAACTCAAATAGAATTAGCCATAATTACAATACATAATGGGTCAGACAAAGGGAAACTTAGAGTTGATACAGTGGATCCCAAAAGGAGAACTAGATGGAGAAGATATATTCCTCCTTCCCTTAGCTAGAAACATCGTATCCCAAATCTTTGATCCCCCATTACAATCCCCATATTCTACTCATATAAAATAGGTTGACCCTTCACAACAACTAATTGCATTGAATAATACTGAGTAAATCCATAAGATGCAACAAGCAAAGGTAGACATGTAGGACTTGGTTATTATGGAGTAGCCGATAGTCAAGTTTTATTTTGACAAGGAAATTAAGACTATGAAGAAGATAAAAATAAAAAACATAATGGCTAAAGGTTATTAGGTGGACTTAAATCAAAGGAAGATGTGTTCCAATTAACTAAAAAGTATATAATTATCCCCTCTGACTTGGGCAGTCATATGGAAGACCCTTATACTATTATATACTCTATAAGGGGAATAATAAAATTTATGTTTAGGGGATATGATTAATCTATGGATTCTTTATAAGAAATGATCACCATTTAGCCTCTAAAATACTTCATAAGTAGTGTGCAAGGAGCATCCTAAAATTTATATGATGTCATCTAACTAATAAGAGATGCAAAGAAAGAATCATAACCTAAGTGAGGGGATGTCTCATCCCTTGCAAAGGACCTAAACAATATGGAGGCCAAAATTTATTTTCTAGGCTGAGTAACCAAGGACAAGGCTTACAACCATCTAAACTTAATAACTATGCTATATTTTTCATAGGCCCAAAACTATGTGGCCACTAGAAGAGTTAGCCTAATTTAATAGCATCAAGAGATAAAGAATTTAGTAAGAAAACTCAAAAATTACAAAGGGAAAGCCATCATAATTCATGGGGAAATGAGAGTCAATGGTGTACATAACCAAAGTGGTGAATTAGTCCTTAAGACCATATCACAAGACCTCCTCCAAAAAACAATAAATAATTTTAGAGTAGTGGTCAAGGGAATAATATATAAGACATATGAAGACCTATAACAATTGATAATTTATTCTAGAATCAGTGTCCTTGGTACTGAGACTCTTTATGTAAATATCATGGCTTCATTGAAATTAAAAAAATAATTAATGGACAAGATCCCTCAACTCTTCAAGAGACCCGTATTGTACTTTAGGATGATTGAAATAGATTTTTAGGAAAGCCATGCTCTCTACTTATAAATTCAAGAAAATAAAAAGGATTTTCAAGCCACATCACCACCACTAGCCATCTTGACTACACCAACATCTTCAATGATTAGGCCTACTTTTACAACAACTTTAGCTGCAATAATAGTGAGAACTACTAGCACACAAACATGATCAAGTGTAACTACCTACTCATAGGCAAGTTCTTTTGTTATCTCCTACTAGCATTGTAAACTACAAGTTTGTTATAATAATATTCTTGTCCCTTGTAAGCTATTGGTGGCATCTTTTACTGGGTGTCATACCCAACCCCTTCATAGGACATTTTTGAATGGGATTTAAACTTTGAAAATGGCTTGAGTGATGAGGTGCCCCCATCCCAAGCCTATATATACATATATCTCTCACATTTCAAAGGGAAGAAATTTTTTGACACTCAATATAGATAAATAACTTCTATTTATTTTGAAAATATGTGTTTCATGACTTATTCTCTTTCTTTAATGTCTATATTGTAGTGTTTATGCATTTTTATCTAACCAATAACTTAGTCTTTCTTGATATATGCAATAGTAGTTCAAAGTAGCTTATAATCGATTAATAAGGTTTTGTCAATTGGAATGTGTAGTAGTAATTTAGGTTGATAGATATTATTTTTTTGGTAATAATCTAGATAAATTACACTTTGAAATTTGTGTAGAGATTCCATTTTATGCAACTTTGTAGACTGAGCCATAACTAGTCGAAGATGCTATTTGGTACTAACTATAATCTTGAAGTTAAGATATGTTACAATAGTCTTGATAAAAATAAGACTTTAGTTAATAAATTTGATCTAAATTAATTGTATCCCTTATAAATTTTCATTATGTTTGTCAGTTCTGTGTGGTAAAGTATCAGTCTATAGGAATTAGTTCTTTGGAATTGGTCTTAGCCCTAGATCTAGTTAAAAAGGATTCATGTTTTTTGTTTTCAAACCTTATTTTATACCTCACCTTTCCATCCTATTTATGGTTTATTTTATTTATTCCCACCATAGGATAAATCCATATACATTATCATTCCATTCAACTCAAGTAGATCTAGGATCCATATCCATATTTGAACCATTTGGGTTAACAATTAAATTGTTCATAGTTATTCTACCATTGATTACTGCAAGACCCAGTAGCTAAAAATCATGCCCTAAAATGAGATCCCAAAACATTATAGGTCACATCATAAATTTTTTATGGTGTGTATAAAACCTAGGACAATAATATGGTAATTCAAAGTTGACTTTGCAAACTTAATTTTGAGAGAATTGTTTTTGGCACAAAATTAGGGAAAACAATGAATTTCAGAGGCTTTTTTATTATTTTATAATTTTTTATTGATACAAATTTTACACCATTATTAATATATTTTAAAGGATTTATGAATAGTGGTCACACTAAAAAATTATAGCAATATTGGGTAATTTGTGTCTTTTTAATGTTGGCCTTCAAATTTTCATATTTATTAGTTTATAAGGTTGAGACCCATAAAATGATTCATATATATTTCATTTATAGTAATAAAAGTAGGTACCATTTTCTTCATTTTGAATAAAATATTTAGATATATGTTTCTACATGTTTTTATTATTAGATTATGTGTAGTAAAGGAGATTTGATGAATGTAAGTTTTTTTGAAACTATATGTTTTTAATGAGTTTTTGATCATAAAGTTACCATTGTATTTTTATATAATTATATTACTACTAGAGAGTGATTCCTCCAATTTAAAAAGTCATATTATGGACATGAGAAGTGACAGTTTATTATAAAAGGGGACAAAGTTTGATCATAGGATTAAAAAACTAATAATAACTCACAATGGAATAATGTGAAATCATCATGATATAATTCAAAAAAAATATATTATAATCAATATGTCACATTCTCACTGATTATGCTTGACTTTTATTTATAGGGCCTAAAGGCTCTCAAAATACATGTATTTGGCCTATAATCATGAATGCAAGTAGTTTCATATATGCAAGTGGTTGCATAAATACATGTGGTGGCATAAATATAAGTTATTACATAAAGTTCATGTTGGTGTGCATCTTCGAATTCAGTGCAAGTTGTATTTCCAAAGAGGATAGTAATAAAACTAAGGTAAATTAGCCGAATTAAACTTAAGCACTAAGGTGTAATTATAAATATACATCGACATCCCCCTTAAGTGAAACTTAGGTAACATGTACAAATATGAGCATAAACCTATGAAATGAGTCATAACACTAGGCCTATTGAGGTATCCATGTATAATAAAATCAAAAGACTACTCTATATAAGAGATGTGACATAAGGATATCACCTAGTAAGCATTAAAATGGCATATAATATTTTCTAAAAAAATAGTGAGATGCACCTCAAGGATCTCACCCATAAAATCAATATACAACACACCCCCCTAATGTTGAATTGGGTGAGGTAGATGAAAAATATCAATAAGAACATGATGAATAAAAAAATGAGATGTGTTTTAAGGATC
>JARHVA010000450.1:4485000-4557500 GCA_037957365.1 Torreya grandis
TACACTGTAGCAAAATTTTGTGGTTGAGAGGAAGAATAGGACCATCCAAGAGATGATAAGGAGCATACTAAAGGCAAAGGGTTTGCCTAATTATTTTTTGGTTGAAGATATAGTAAGAGTCCTATACTTGTTCAATATTTATCCAAAGAATCACATTATGAATATGATCCATCAAGAAGCATAGAACGGTCAGAATCTAAGTGTTGAACACTTTACATTGTTCAATTGTGTGGCATATGCACACATTCCCATGTAAAGAAAGAGAAAATTGGATGACAAAGGTGAGAAGTGAATATTCATTGGGTATGGTGACTATTAGTACCCAAAATTTCACTGAAGTAATAGAGCCTTTTATAAGTATAGATGCAAAATTTATTTATCTGACTTCCTATTTTCAACTATTCATTAAATGTCAAGTGTCCTATTAATCCAGTCATTACTAGCTTTCGGTCTGTCAAAAGCCAAGTTGAAGTCATGTCTGAGCATCTCAAGACCCTTGTTCCAATTTCCCTAGCTTAGGCCCTTTAATTTAAAATTCAAATTGATGGGATTAATTTACATGGGAATGTTTTAAATATGCCATGGACTTAGTTTAAATTTTATTCTAAGGTTTAGTTATAGTAATTTCAACTAAGTTTATAAGAAATGGACCGAGTATCAGTTATATCATGATATATAAAAGGACTTAGGGCCATGGGAAATAAAAGGGACCAAATACAAATTTTAGACTAAGGTTTAGTCATGTCAATAGACATGACTAAACCTTAGTCTAAAATTCGTATTTGGTCCCTTTTATTTCTCATGGCACTTAATCCTTTTATCTATCATGATCTAACAAATGCTCAGTCCCTTTGTTATAAAATTAGTTCAAATTCCTATCCTAAAAATTATATAATATTCATTAATGCAACAAAAACTTAGTCTAAGACTTTGTACTAAGTCTTTTATTTCCCCAAACTTTGACTTAATTGTTTTTATGTTAATTTTGAGCCAATCACGTCTAACCTAATAGATCGTAATCAAATAGTGCACATTAAATTGGGGAGAGATGATCTGATGGAACGTGATCGAATCTAAAAAATCAAAAAGACCTAGGATAAGTGCAAAGGTAACAAGTGTCAAGCTCGTAGTACATGGTTAAAATTTCAAGCATGTTCCCATTTATCAATGGTACACAATAAGGCATATAGATCCAAATTAATGGTGTGTAATAGGTCAAGATTTCAATAAATCTCAAGGTATATTTAGAAATGATAAGTGGTATAGCTACATGCCACAAATTAAAGCTTGGGTACCTATCATAAGATCAATGAAGTACATTGATACATACATGTTTTGATCAATGGAGCATAGCGAGTCAATACTTTTCAACAAAGTTACAAGAAAATTTGAGATTTTAACATGGCAAAAGAATGTTAACTCGATATAACTAATAGAGAATAGAGTATATAAAGACCATGGGATTGCCAAGTGGTATGAGCTTAAAGCCAAGAATAGATAGCAACCAATGGCATTCCACCCGTCAGATCATGATCCGATGAAGCACATTCGCTCACCCAAATAAGATTTAATGATGTGATATAAATGTTGACTTTTCAAAAAATCTAGGATGAATTTGGTAGTGACAAGTGTCACAACTATGGAAAATATTACAGTACAGCCAATGGAATTTGATCTTTCAGATCTAGATCAACAATCTATGGTGATCTATGTAGATATAATCAAATGACATGAAATGAAAGAAGGATTTTCAAAGGGAAATGCTCAAAAAATAAAAATATTGATGAAAAAAAGTGACATGGCATTTCCACATAGGCAAATAACTCACATTAAATGTTCTTTTATAAAGGCATATGCATCTTATAGAGCGCATGGCTTTTAGGTGAATCATAGTTGAACAAGGTCAATGTTTAGTGTTTGATCCTGGGTTTAAAGGATCAACAGAGCATGTTTGATTTGAGCAAATGAGATCAATTATGCTAGTTAAAGGTGGACATTCCAATGGAGCTCAAGGTGAATGTAGAAATGATGAAAACTGAAACTTAAACACATAGGCTAAACTAATTGTGTTTAGCAAACTTTTAAATTATGAGTAGAAAGCCTCAAATGGTAGGCATAAAACATATATCTTGACAAATTGTTTCTTCTTTACATAGAATATCACCTTGAAATTTCCTCCTTTTTAGGCAGTTTACACATGATGCATAAAGTTTAACAGCCCAAAATTTCTTGAAAGAAGACAAATTTCGGATTTCTGAACTATAAGGCACTGTTATGGCAGATTTTGTATGTCTTAATTGGATTGAAAGAATAAAACTTCAATTAAGACTCACTTTTCATATTAAAGCACCCAGTATAATCTCTTGTGGTAGGACTAAATTCTATTTTAATCACAAATAGGACAATTTCTTTTGCTTTCTAATAATCCAAGACCTCCGTCTGAGCATCATTCAATATATATGAATGCCCATCTTAACTTTTATTTTGATAAAACAAGGAGACCGTCACTTAACTTCACTTCTTCAGCATAGACAATTTAATATGACAAGAAAGGATCATTACTTAACTTCATGCCCAGCATGAATTTTAAAATGACTAAAGTTGCAAATACTTCCTTGGGGCAGCCCAGCCAACATGGAAATGCCCAGCATTACAATAAACCCAAAGTTCAAACAATGTATTTAATACAAAATACACCCAACAATAATATGTTTGGTGAATAATTAAATAGGAGTATTATTTGGCTCAAATCATTGAGTGCCCAACACCATATCTTATGTATTGGAATGGCCAGAATTCCAAATCATTGAAGTGGCCAGAATTGTATAAAATTTAATGCATTAAAAATGGCCAGAAGCCATACAACTACGCCCAGCAACTTTCAACAATGTCCTTTCTTATATTTGGTCTCAGAAAAACAAATTTCTTCAAAAAGAACTCACATTCATTAATATATTAAAACAAATACACACCTGTATTAATATATACCAGAGGTTATATGCCTTGTATCTATTCTGTGCTGCCAGTCTTCTTTCTATGCCTCTACTCTCCTCCTTCCAAAACATATCCCCTTATTGTTTTTTATCACACACACCCATACACATATAAAAGCATCTATTTCTCAATATAGCTAATTGGTTTAAACCTGGACTGGGCGCAACAATCTACCCAAAATGCATAAAATAGTATTCTAATATAAGGAGATTCCAAACAGCTTAACTACTCGCCCCACAGGCTATTTTGCCAAATTTAAAAACAAAATTAGAAAAAGAACTAAGAATTGGAGGGAAAAAAAACTAAAACATGTTAAGACTTAAAACAAATATGTTCCTAGTGTGAGGATGCTCCTGCATCATTCTTCCAAGGAGCAGAAGAAGTATTCTTCATTTGTTGTTTTTCTGCTTTACTTCTTCTATACTTGTGCCCAGCTTAAGGATGTCATCTGCAATCAACCATGTTGCATCTTCAGCTGGTAGATTCTTCCACTTAGTTAGATACTGGAAGCATTCTTTGTTCCTTGTCTTTTTAACTACTTTCTTATCTAAAATACTCTCAATTTCCTTTGGCACTTCCTTTGGTAGTTGCTGCTCCCATTGGATAACTTCATCTACCCCTGTTTCAATTTCTTTTTCTGATTGTCCTTCATCCTTGTATGGATATAAATCTGAAACATTAAAAATTGGAGAGATTCCAATCCCCTTTGGCAATTCTATTTCATATGCATTATTTGAAAACTTCCTTATTACCTTGCATGGTCCTATTTTCTTTACCTTCAGCTTGTTGTATTCTTTTTTTGCAAACCTCTTGTTTCTGAGATGAGCAAGAACAAAGTATCCAATACTAAAACTGACCTCTCTTTTCTTTTGATCTGCCCTTAACTTGTATTTGATGGTGTTTTCTTCAAGTTTCTTCTTTACCTGTTCATGCAAATTTTGCATGGCATTGGCAAATTCTTCCGCATCAGCACTCCTTATCTCCATGCTACTTATATTTCTTAACTCATACACGCCTCTTGGATGCATTCCATACATGATTTGAAATGGGCTCAATCCTGTACTTCTATTAGGAGAATCATTATAGGCAAATTCAGCTTGTGCAAGTGCAAGATCCCATTGTTTCGGATGCATACTTACCAGGCTTCTCAAGATGTTGCCCAAGCTCCTATTGATAAACTCTGTTTGGCCATCCATTTGGGGATGATAGTTTGAACTGAAACTTAATTGTGTTCCCAATTTATTCCATAAGGTTCTCCAAAAATGTCCAACAAATTTGGTGTCCCTGTCAGAAATAATGCTTCTAGGTAATCCATGCAATCTAACAACATCTTGAAAGAATAGATTAGCTATGTGAGTAGCATCACTTGTTTTGAAACACAGAGTAAAGTGAGCCATCTTTGAAAATATATCTACCACAAAAAATATGGAATCATGGCCTTTTTGAGTTCTTGGCAACCCAAGTACAAAATCCATGCTTATTGAATCCCAAGGCCTATTTGGAATGGGTAGTGGCTGGTACAAACCTGTGTTTTGACTACTTCCCTTGGCATATTGGCATGTTTTACACCTTTCAAAACAATTCTTAACATCAGTACTCATACCTAGCCAATAGTAGTGAGCACTCAATTGTGCTAATGTCTTGTTCTGCCCAAAATGTCCTGATAAGCTGCCACTATGTTTTTCCTTCAACAAATTCTCCCTCATGGAACTCTTGGGAATGCAAAGCTGGCTACCTCTGAACATCAGACCCTCTTAGACCATGAAATATATCCAAGGACTTCTATCAACCCCCACTAGATTCATGCAAGCTTCATATGGTTCCTTGAAGTCTAGATCTTCCTTATATAGCTCCTTCAAATCTTCAAATCCCACAATGCTTACTTGAGACTCTTGTATGATCAGATTTCTCCTGCTTAAGGCATCTGCAACCTTGTTAGATTGTCCTTTCTTGTGCTTAATAGTGAATGTGAAACTTTGTAAAAATTCAATCTATTTGACATGCTTTTGATTCAACTTATTCTGATTGCTAATGAACTGTAAAGCATAGTTGTCAGTGAATAAAACAAATTCTTTAGGCAAAAGATAATGCCTCCACTTCTTCAAAGCTTGTACAAGAGCATAAAATTCTTGATCATAAGCTGAATATTTCTTCTTAGCATCACTTAACTTCTCACTGAAGTATGCTATAGGCTTCCCATCTTGACTTAAAATAGCGCCTATTGCAGTTCCACTAGCATCACATTCTACTTGAAAAAGCTTATTAAAATCAGGTAAGGTCAAGATTGGCTCTTCAGTTACCTTCTTTTTCAATAATCCGAAACTCTTATCAGTAGCCTCAGTCCAACAAAAACTTTTTTTATCACCCTTGATTGTATCTATCATTGGAGCAACAATTCCAATAAAATTTCTTATGAATTTCCTATAGAAGCTAGCCAAACCGTGAAAGCTTCTTACCTCATATGTGCTCCTGGGTGTAGACCACTCAAGTATGGCCTTAATCTTTTCCTTATCCATCTTCAGTCCTTCATTTGAAATCACAAACCCCAAATATATCAACTCTGTTTTCAGAAAACTGCACTTTTTGACATTGATTAGCAATTTCTCTTCATGTAGTTTACTCAATACCATCCTCAAATGTTTCAAATGATCTTCTTTAGTTTGACTAAACACCAAAATATCATCCAAATACACTATCACAAACTTACCAGTGAACTCCTTCAGCACTTCATTCATTAGCCTCATGAAGGTACTTGGTGCATTGGTTAGTCCAAATGGCATACCTAACCACTCATAGAGTCCATCATTAGTCTTGAAGGTTGTTTTCCATTCATCCCCTTCTCTTATCCTAATCTGATGGTAACCACTTTTCAAATCTATCTTAGAGAAATATGTAGCTCCACTTAAACAATCAAGTAAATCATCAATTCTTGGCAATGGAAATCTATACCTAATAGTAATCTTGTTGATTGCTCTGGAGTCTGTACACATTCTCCAACTCCCATATTTCTTAGGACTCAACACTGTAGGGATAGTACAAGGACTTAAACTCTCTCTTACCAATCCTTTGTCTAACAATTCTTGAATTTGATGCTTGATCTCTTCATTTTCCTTTGGTGTCAACCTGTAGGCAGCCTTGTTTGGAAGATTTTCTCCTGGAATCAAGTCTATGTGATGGCTAATACTTCTCAATGGTGGTAACTCATCAGGTAAATCATCTAACACAATGTCAATGTACTCATTCAACATATCTTGAATCTCTAATGGCAAATCAATCAACTTAGTACTAGTGACTACACTCCTCGGCTTACCAATTACAGCAAAGTTTACCTCTTCTTTCTTCATTTGATGTAAAAACTCTTTGCCACTTACTATCAAAATTTTAGAATTCTGTCCAACAATAGCAACAACCTTTTCTTTCAATGGTGTGAGTTTATGCTTGATCCCATCCTTTTCAAACATGTATGTATTCTGCCTTCCATCATGTATGGCCTTCCTATCAAATTGCCAAGGCCTTCCAAGCAAGATATGACATACATCCATGGGCATGACATCACATAAAATATGATCCCTATATGTTCCTATCTGAATATCTACTTTACATTGTTCACTTACTAGAATTTTGTGTCCTTTTTGTATCCAAGAGACTTGATAAGGTGTAGGATGTACCTCCTTCTTCAAGCCTAGTTTCTCCACCATCTCAGATGACACAAGATTATCAGTACTTCCGCTATCAATAATGACCTTACAGCATTTCCCCTTACTCTTACATGTGGTTCTAAATAGAGTTTTCCTTTGAGGTGGTTCTACAAATTCTTTATTTGGCTTTAACAAAGTTATTTTCATCAAAAGAGACTCACCTTCTTCTGGAGTATCTTCATAAGCTGCTGCAACTTCTTCATTTTTTACTTCACCTTAAGTCATATGTACACCTCTCTCATGGCTAGTAGAAGGGTTCTCTAGACACTCATATGCCCTGTGTCCTGCATACTTGTTGCACTTAAAGCATTTGCCCATGAATATTCCTCTTCCTCTTTGATATCTGTGGTATGGTCTTCTTCCTCTTGGTGTATAGCTACCTCTTGAACTTTGTGAGCTACCGGCCTCTTCATGAGATGTTTGCAGTTGTCTTCTACCTCCTTGAAATCCTCTACCTCTGATGGACCTGCCCCTTCCTCTTGAGAAGGATGTTTGTTTCCTTGCAATCTTCTCCTCAGCTTTCAAGGCAAATTGATATGCCTCTTCAACTGTCTTAGGAATGAGAAGACTAATTTCATCTTGAATGGAAAATTTCAAACCATTGGTGTATCTAGCTACCTTCTCTGTATCATCCTCAACATGACCTGATCTTATAGTTAATCTATAAAACTCTTTAGTATATTCTTTCACAGACATTTCTTTTTGCTTCAAATTTTGTAATTGCTTAAAAAGATTTCCTTGATAATCTTTAGGCATAAACTTACCTTTCATTTTTGCTACCATTCTGTCCCAGCTTCTGATCTTTGGCTTCCCTTTCCTTCTTTCTTCTTGCACTCCATCCCACCACAAGGATGCGTGTTTCTTTAGCCTTGTCATGGCATACTTGAATTTCTTATCATCTTCTTCAATTCCTTCATACTCAAAGTATTTGTCTAATGCATTAATCCAATCAATTAATTCTTCCACATTCAAATTACCTTCATACATTGGAACCTCCATTTTTGGCTTTGTGTTCACCTTCATAATGGCTTTGATCAACCTCTCTTCAGTTGTTTCTTCTTCCACCACCAATTCATCTTCTGGTGGCTCCTCTTCTCTGTCACGGACTTCACCCATGTTAGTGCCTCTTCTTCGAGCCATCTCCAGGTCTTGTAGCCTAGCTATCAGGTTCCTAATCTCTTCTGCCAGTGCAACCTGTCCTCCAAGTCTCCTTCCTCCAGCTCTACCTCTGTTCCTAATTCTCATGGCCATCTTGCTTCTTCTTCTCTTGGATCTTTAGATTGTGCACAATCCCTTATGCTATGAAAATTAAAACTTAAACACATAGGCTAAACTGAAAGTGTTTAGCAAACTTTTAAATTATGAGCAAAAAGCCTCAAATGGCAGGCATAAAACATATATCTTGGCAAATTGTTTCTTCTTTACATAGAATATCACCTTGAAATTTCCTCCTTTTTAGGCAGTTTACACATGATGCATAAAGTTTAACAGCCCAAAATATCTTGAAAGAAGACAAATTTTGGATTTTTGAACTATAAGGCACTGTTATGGCAGATTTTGTATGTCTTAATTGGATTGAAAGAATAAAACTTCAATTAAGACTCACTTTTCATATTAAAGCACCCAGTATAATCTCTTGTGGTAGGACTAAATTCTATTTTAATCACAAATAGGACAATTTCTTTTGCTTTCTAATAATCCAAGACCTCCATCTGAGCATCATTCAATATATATGAACGCCCATCTTAACTTTTATTTTGATAAAACAAGGAGACCGTCACTTAACTTCACTTCTTCAGCATAGACAGTTTAATATGACAAGAAAGGATCATTACTTGACTTCACGCCCAACATGAATTTTAAAATGACTAACGTTGCAAATACTTCCTTGGGGTGGCCTAGCCAACATGGAAACACCCAGCATTACAATAAACCTGAAGTTCAAACAATGTATTTAATACAAAATACACCCAGCAATAATATGTTTGGCGAATAATGAAATAGGAGTATTATTTGGCTCAAATCATTGAGTGCCCAACACCATATCTTATGTATTGGAATGGCCAGAATTCCAAATCATTGAAGTGGCCAGAATTGTATTAAATTTAATGCATTAAAAATGGCCAGAAGCCATATAACTATGCCCAGCAACTTTCAACAATGTCCTTTCTTATATTTGGTCTCAGAAAAACAAATTTCTTCAAAAAGAACTCACATTCATTAATATATTAAAACAAATACACACCTGTATTAATATATACCAGAGGTTATATGCCTTGTATCTATTCTGTGCTGCCAGTCTTCTTTCTACGCCTATGCTCTCCTCCTTCCAAAACATATCCCCCTATTTTTTTATCACACGCACACCCATACGCATACAATAGCATCTTTTTCTCAATATAGCTAATTAGTTTAAACCTGGGCTGGGTGCAATAATCTCCCCAAAATGCATAAAATAGTCTTCTAATATAAGGAGATTCCAAATAGCTTAACTACTCGCCCCACAGGCTATTTCGCCAAATTTAAAAACAAAATTAGGAAAAGAACTAAGAATTGGAGGGAAAAACAACTAAAACATGTTAAAACTTAAAAAAAATATGTTCCTAGTGTGAGGATGCTCCTGCATCAACAAATGACACATGTCTAGGTTGTATCCAAATAAGTGACTTAGTCACTTTTAAGCCACACAAATGTCTAGATGGATCTGATGTACTATGCCACATGTCAATATGTGGCAATATTTGGTTTAAGAGTTGAAATTTATGGATCCTACATGGATGGGTAAGAGTTCAAATCACATAAGTAGGCATGTGGGCCATTTTAGAGCATATTTCTAGTTTTGGATCATATTCTACCTCTACCATAGCTGGAGCATCTCAACACCATCATTGTAAGATCAGGTTGTTCCATGGCATACATGGGAGGAAAGGTAGTTATCCAAGAAGTTCCAGTTGTGAAAACAAGTGGTCAAGGGCATCTTCAGGAAGTTACACATGTGGAAAAAATTTGTTCGACCTCCACCATAAAAGTTCACCTTCTATATCATTTAAAAGGGCATCTCTATTCACGAAATCAAAGGGTTTTTTGCAAATCTTCATCATTCTTTACAGAGGTAGTTAAAACAATGATTTTTATGGAAAATGGATGAAGATTTCAAGCATGGCAAGAAATATTTTCTAGTTGGGAGCATTTTTGTAGAATTCATAGGGTTACTTTGCAATTTTGCAAATTGGAACCCATAGTCCCATATTTGAACAAAGTGTAAAATGTATAAATAGAGGGCTTCTCCTCTATTGTCAAGGTTTTTATTGGTTGTTCCCTTTCTCTATGTCTAGGTTATGCAAATAAAATTAGGATCAACTAATGTGTGTAGATCTCATCTCCCTTGTTAAGGTGGTTGAAAGTGTACAACCATTATCAAGCTTTGAGAGCATGTTTATGTCTCCATTGTAAAAAGAGAAAACTCACCATGCTTGTCCCCATAGCATCATTCTAAAAAATTGATGTGTGTAATATTTTATTGCAATGTTAATGGAAACTATTTGTGGTTCTTACTTTTTCCTTATAATGGAATGCATCAATGTGTTTTCAAATATTGTTGACTAGATATTTAGCTCCATGCTTACTATTGGCTGTCATTTTAAGCATAGATCTGAATTATAAAACCATTTTTTATATTATTTTAGAATATGTTGTTGAATAACTTATTAGGGCACCCTAGGTTTATGGAATCAATGGGAAAGAGTATGTGAGATTTTACTTTCAATGTATGTTCTAGGGTTTCAGAATCATTTGAGTATTTGCATTTCAATGGCACCAATGACTAAAAATTACTCTTAGTAGTTCCCACTATCTTGCATTTGAGTTTTTTCTACATCCTTACAAAGAATAATATCATGAATACTACAAGATACCCTGATGTTTGAAAACCAAAAACACACCACACACTTTCTTACAATTATTTAATTGTCCTACCCTGAAAATAATACACCCTTTGTATACTATAAGTGTTATTTGCCCTACAAATGCATAAAATATTACCTATATAACATGTGTTTGCATCTTGTGCTTTGAAGTATAGTGCTGAAATTTTTCATTTGACCCCTATTGTTGAAGATTCTATAGAATTAAGATTTAAATCATATACCCATCTATCTTCAACAGTATGTGTGTGATATTGGGCATTTGTTCATTATGTGTGACAACCCTTCTTGGGTGGAGTGTATAGGTTTGATTGTGCCCTGGTCACATTTCTATTCTATTGTGCCAATAATCCCCATGGAGGTTGAATTGTATAATCTCTCTATGTGAGCAAGCTACCCCATAGGTCCTCTCACCTTGGTTTAGGTAGATCCATAAGTAGCAAGGAGCTGACCATACCCTCTATCAATGCCTCTCAGTCATTTTCTATGTCTATTTCATTCTTGATGGAAAACCCTCCCCCATATATAATGATATATCATCAAGTTTCTCATCTTTATTTTCCATTTATTCAACTTTTCAAGGTCAAGTGAAAGAGGTGTAAAATTGGGAACCAACACTTTATTGGCACTATTGTCGGGGATTAAATTGAAGTCATGGTTACTTGTGTTGCTAGGGGACTCTTAAAGAGAACTTTAATTATTTCATGTTGTGAAGTTATCTGTTATTATTTACTACATTTGAACTATCTTGGTTGTCAAATCTATATCACTCCACTAGGGGATGTGACAGGAATTGAAATATTTGAAGATTTAACTTCTATTGAGTTTATTGTAGAGAACTATTGAAATTACATGTTAGAAGGTGCTTTCTCCCATTTTGGACATAATTTTGAAAATTTCAGTGTCTTTACTTTTTATCTCATCATCAAATTCAACAAGTATGTTTCTAGCATGTATCACAATCAATTTGTTAAGTATTATATTCTACAATTTTGATTCTAGTGGTGACTCTAATTTTAAGAAAGATCAGTGCCTAGTTTGAATATCTATGTTAAATTTCAACTTTGAGTATTTTATTTTTTGCAAAGCTGGAAGGTTTGAGATTATCCTTCAAAGATGAGTTGTCCAAACAAATTATATCTCCCCTAAGTCTTCATCAAAGAAGAGGGAGACAAGTTTGGAGGCCTATTAAAGGGCAAGGTTCAGCTACTAAGCAGTGCCCTGATTACTAATATTATGATAATATTGATTTTTTTGTTGAAATTCCCATTGTTGAGGACTTTCATATATCTTTTAGTCATTTTGAAACTCATATTCCTATTTACTACCCAGTTCCTTCTCAACTAGCTAAATCCCCTCCCAAGTTTTATCCTATAAGTCTACCTCATTCACCCCCTCACATCCCTTTGCAAGTTTTTATTGAACCTCCAATTGAACCAATAATGAGGCATCGAGACCTAGATGAGAATAAACATCCTACATTCCTAGATTCAGGCCTATCAATTTTGATGACATGGAAGGTTATCTTAATGAAGTCCCAAATGAAGTAAGAAAATACCTTCCAAAATTTTAGGGGAATAATTAAGTAAGAATTAATAAGCACCTGAGGGCATTTCACAACATCATTATGAGGTTAAGCATGAAGATGTGTGCATTAATTTGTTTGTTCACATGCTATAAGAAGATGCACAAGATTGGTTCAACTCTCTTCTCTGTGGATTCATTGATTTGTGGGAAGAAATGCAAAATATTTTTAGAATTTAGTATGGTGAAATATTTGATCCAAGATTTCTTTTGGCTAAGTTTGAAAACATCAAGAAGAACCCCAATAAGTGTGTGCAATATTTCAACATAGTTTAATAAAGCTATGATGTGACTACCTAAGAATGTAAGGCCTAGTGATACAGCGTGATTGATAAAATACTATGATGCCTTTGATAAGAAGGCTACATATTATTTTCAAGATAAGGCTACCACAAACCTCCATTTGGGATTCAATATGGCCATCCAAATTGAGAACAACATAAAGGTTGTGGGAAATCCTATGAACAAGCAGGCTGATGTGAAGTTGGTCAATCTTAAGAAAACATAGTTCACTAAGAATTCCAATCTTGAGGAGATAGTTAAGACTCTGGCCTCCATTGTCAAAGAGATGTCATACAAGCTTGTCAGGGCCAAGAAGGGGGTCCCTCATGTGTCTACTAGTCAAGAGAGGGATCCAAATCCTAATTAATCACAAAAGGGGATTACTTTCCATAATCAAGACAATAATATATGGAAGAGGCTTGCACATGATGAAAGAATAGATAGACATCAGAATAGATGGGTTTTATAAGAAATGCCTGATCCATTAAATGTGAAAGTGAATGCAGTAGGTTATGACATTAATATTGATTACTATGACAAGTAATTTCTTCCACATCATCCACGTGATACATATGAACCTGAGTCTACATCATCTAGTGATGAGATTATGATTTTTAATTATTAAATTCCTTGAAGTAAGATATCTACCTCTATAAAATTGATGAGTGGTGTTATTGTTGATTAGTTTTGAAGTGTGGTACAAAAGATATGTGTCCCAACTTGTGAATTTTCTTATGAGTTTAATATCTCATAGACATATGAGTACTTATTCATGATTTTGACAAGATAAATCATGATTAAAAAATATGATGGGGGAATTCTATCAATTGAGGATAGGCAATTGCTAATTAATGCAGCAATTGCCAAAGAGAAAGATTACTACTTGAGAAGTAGGCAACTAGTTATTTCTCCTTAGGACAACACCCTTGTAAATCCAAAGATAGGGGATGTGAGTAAGAAATCTAAGAAAACTATAGTAGTCACAAATGATTTCAAAATAACACTCATGTCTCATGTTTTTAAGCCTAGAGGTGCCCCTTCTAAAACTAATGTACATTTTTTATCTAATATTCTTAATTGTGTGAATGATAAACAAAATCCACCTTTGAAGTTTGCTACTACACATGCAAGTCCACCCTATCTTACTCCACCTTAGACCTTAAGTGATTGCATTCTAGTTGAAGGTGTTGTTACCCTTCCACCAAACACTCATCTTCCTTAGTATAGTATATGTGATATGGCCCAAGTATTGAGTTAACTAAAAATCGCCATGTCACTTGTTGAATATTAAGAATACCTAAACATAGGAAGAGGGAATTTAAATACTTAGAATTTGGTGATAAATTAGATGTAAATGAAATTGATATACCCCAAACACCCATGGGAAGTGATAAAGAGTTTGAAGAGGTTCTTGAACTCGCTCTAGAAGTCTATTTGGGGATTGCATTGATAGAGAGTCAACTGAATGTGGATCCATTTTATACAACTCTATTAATCAATGGTAATATTTTCCATAATTGCATGTTTGATTCCACTTCTTGTAATGTAATTGCCATGGGTGCCTTAAATGATCTCAAAATTAAGATTACATTAGCCTCTAGAAAGTGTTATGCCATGGACTCGTGAGAAGTTATAATTATTGGACAAGTCAAGGGGTTGGTAGTGGAGTTAGTAGTGCATCCAGGTAAGTATTTGAATATGGTTGTGGTAGTTTTGGACTACCCACCTAAGTTGGGGATGTTTCTATCATGTAAATAGGCTACTATCATGGGTGGAAGTGTATAAATATACCTTTCCTATGCCACCATTCCATTGGAAGGTAAGATGGTCAAACTTTATATAGAGCCAAAGATGATACATGTAATAAAAGATCCAAAACATGCTCAAAATTAAGTATTATACATAGATGTTGGTCTTGGGAACTTCATTGGGAATGTTGATGCTAATGAACAACCTATTGCTCTTGATGTTAAACTTGATGATGAAGGTATAGTTTGGAAGATGTGTTTTGATGGGGGTTGCTCCAATCTTGGAAATGGAGCAAGGGTTGTATTCTATTCCCCTAATGGTAAGTGTTTCAAGTTATCTTTTCAACTATCCTTTGAGTGTAATACTAATACTGTTGAGTATGAGGCACTCTTACTTGGTCTATAGATTGCTCATGAACATAGAATTAAAAGATTTATTGATAAGGGTAATTCTGAGTTAGTGCTAAATCAAGTTTGTAATGCTTATGCCACCAAAAACAAAATTTTAAAACAACATAATAATGTTGTCTGGGATTTGATTGAATTCTTTGATGCATTCAATCTTTGTTATCATGATATAAGCCTCAATGAAGAATCTAATAGACTTGCAGGGTCAGGTTCTCAATTTGACATTGAAATTACAAGCCCTCATTGTCAATAGCAAGTCGAGGTTCTTATTAGTCCTTCAATCCTAGATAATGTTCATCACTGGCAAGTGTTTGATGATGATGAACAAATTAAAAGGTTTTAGAATTGTGAAGTTGAGTTCCATGATCATCTCATAGACTTGGAATCTATGATTCGAGTTTGTGATGGAAAAGAAACCTTATTTGAGAAGGACATTATCTAGCTGAAGAAAAACACATTCCCCAGAGGATTGGTAAGTTTAAAATCATCTTTTGATGGAGTAGATGGAATCAAGACTTGGGACTCATTTATTTCAAAGGATGTGACTAAGTTTAATTTGTGTTCTTATGAGAATCCAAGGAAGTTTTGGCTAGGTACTCACCTAAATGCACTTGAGAAGCAAGCTTACACGCATATGCTAAGAAAGTACTAGGATTACTTAGCATGGTCTTATTATGAGTTGAAAGCATATAGGGAATACTTATTCTAACATGTCATCCCATTATAGTCTGATATCAAGCCTTTCAAGTAGAAATAATGACCTAATAACCCCATCTTGGCCACTAAGATGCGAGATAAGTTAAATAATCTAAGGGATGGTGGTATCATTAAGCCCATCAAGGATTTCTCATGGGTTAAAAATTTATTCCATGTGAGAAATAAAAATGGTGACATCTTCTTGTGTGATTATTTCTAAACTTTGAATAAATATTCTTTAAATGATAAGTATCCCCTACCTAATATGTATAACATGTTGTAAAGTGTTATAGCATCAGAGATGTTTTCAACTTTAGACAACTTCTCAAGATATAACTAGGTTGTGGTGAAGGAATCTGAGAGACCCAAGACTGAATTTACAATGCCTTGAGGCACATATGTATATATGAAGATGCATTTTAGGTTAATGAATGTTGGTGAAATTTTTTAGTGAGCTATAGACATTGATTTTGTAGGGATGATTAAAATTTTTATAGTTGTGTATTAGGATGATATTAATGTGTAATCCAAGACTAGAGGATAACATTTGGAACATCTAGAGAAAGTGTTGATCAGATACAGGGAGTTTGGCATTTTTCTCAATCTAAATAAATATCACTTCAAATTAAAAAAATGCAAAGTTTTTGGGACATATCCAAAGATGGTGTCATGATCAACCCTGAGAGGGTAGAAGCCATTGACAAAGTGCCTATCCCATAGTCCAAGAAGGGAATCTAGTCCTTCTTTGGACAAATTATTTTTTTAAGGAGGTTTGTGTCCAAATTTGTAGATATCACTCTGCCTATTACTTTCATCTTGAAGAAGGACCAGACCATCAAGTAAGAGGACAAGGCCCTATAAGAATTCAACGACATCAAAGGAGTTCTAAAGTTTACCCCTATTTTTGTCAACCTTGATTTCACTAAGTAATTTTAGATTTAATCTTTTGCATCATATAACATTGTCATTGCTATCATATGGAAAAATAATTAAGATAGTCATGAGTATCTAATAGATTTCTTTAGCAAAGCTATGGAAGGTGCTGAACTAAATTACACCATCATGGGAAAGCAAGCCTTTGATCTTTTAAAGGATTTTAAAGTGTTCAAACATTATATTTTGAGTTTAAATATTATTACTTATGTACTATATACCATGGTAAAGGACATCTTGACTCAGACTGAAGTCTCCAATAAGATATGTAGGTGGGTCAACAAGTTGCAAGAGTAAGATATAGATATTCACACCACCAAGTTAGTGTGAGGGATGGGTCTAGCCAAGATCATGTATAAGACAAATTTGCAATTTTTTGAGGTAAATATTGTTATTTTCAATGTTGATGATTCCTTGAGTCAATTTAACATATCTCCATGGTATAAATACATTGTATATTACTTTTAAAATTTGAACTATCCCCTTAAATTGGATAAGAATCAAAGGAGGACCCTTAAACTTATTTCCCAAAACTACCTCTTGACTAAAAATGGACTTGCATGGAATAATCTGGATGGGGTTCTCCTAAGATGTATACTAAAAAAACAAAATGTTGACATAGTTGAAGACTTCCATAGTGGAGTATGTGGTGGCCATTTTACACCTAAAGTTATAGCTCATAAAATTTTGAGAGCTAGATATTAGGGGACATCATTGTTCAAATATGTTGCTCAAAATTTTATAAAGTGTGAGAAGTATCAGCACTTTGCTGGGAGGATGAAAGCTTCTAGTTATATTCCCTTGCATCTTATGATGATTGAGGGCCCATTTAGATAATGGGGAATGGATTTAACTAGATAAATTAATGATTCATCAAGCACTAGACATAGATAAATACTACTTGCAACTGACTACTTGACAAAATGGGTTGAGATGGCCCCTACAAAGAAAGATACACACCAGGTGGTTATGGATTTTTTGCTAAATTAGATTATTTATAGATTTGGTTTACCTATCAAAATTATTGTTAATAATGCCATGAGTTTTAAAGCTAAACCTTTAGTAGCCTTATGCAAAGAGTACAAGATTTAATTGACATATGCTTTAAATTAAAAACGTTAGGGAAATGGGCAAGTATAATCTAGTAACAAAAACTTGCTCAAAATAGTTATATGAACATTGGAAGAAAATAAGAAGTGGGATGAATAGCTAAAGTTTACTTTATGGTTTGATAGGATCATGCCCAAGAGATCTATAGGCAAAATCCCTTTTGATATTGTATATGGATCTCTAAAAATTTTGCCTATGAATTTGTAGTTTCCAACCTATCAACTCATGTAGCTATTATAAGACGATGAATAAATCAGCCACTATGAAAGCAAGATGAACTAGATTATTGAGTTTGATGAAATTAGAAGACAAGATCATGAAAGACACCTCAAGTTCAAAAAAAAGTTGAAGAAGATATTTGATATAAATTTCACTCCAAAAACCTTCCAAGTAGGTGATCTGGTTCTACTTTGAGATAGTAGACATGAGGAGAAAGGAAAGCATGGAAAATTTGATGTCTTGTGGATGGGTCCCTATTCTATTGATTGTCAGATTGGGGAACAAGTTTTTTTCTTGAGAAACCTGAATGGTGGAATACTAGAGCTATCAGTCAATGATAGACATCTAAAATACTTCCTTGATTGAGTTTGTAACAGAGTACATAATTGTGTAGTGTATAGTCTTGTTCTTTTGTTGCTTTGTCACCCATTTACTTTAGGCTTTACTTTTATAGTTTCCTTTTGTGTTTTTGTTCATGCATTCATTTTAAGATCCTCCTAATCTATTTCTATAAGTCTACCATATTTTTTTGAACCTTCATGTTTATTTTCTAATAATTTTCTCTAAGTATTGACTCCTTGGCCTAATGGATTATCACCTGGTCTTATGTTCTGGGGTTCTTTACATGCCCATAGGGTGTGTAAATCCATGGGCTAGAGCTAGTGTTAGTTTCCAAAATTTCACTAAAGCAATTGATCCCTTTGTAAGTATAGATGCCAAAAAAATTTAGCCCACTTCCTATTTGCAAGTGTTCATCAGAGGTAAAGTGTCTTGTTAATCCAGTCTATACTAGGATTTAGTATGTCAAAAGCCATGTTGAATTCATGTCTGAGCATATCAACACCACTATTTTAATCTCCCTAGTTTAGTCCCTTTTATTTAAAATTCAAATTAGTGGGAGAAATTTATGTGAGAATGCTTTAAATATGCCATGGACTTAGTTTAAATTTTATACTAAGGTTTAGTCATGTTTATTAACACTACCAAACCTTAGTCTAAAATTTGTATTTACTCCCTTTTATTTCCTGTGGACCTTGGTCCTTTTATCTGTCATGGTCTAGTTAATGTTAGGTCCCTTTGTTATACATCCATGGGCAAGAGCTAGTGTTAGTTCCAAAAATATCACTAAATTAATCGAGCCCTTTGTAAGTATAGATGCCAAAAAAATTTAGCCCACTTCCTATTTTCAAGTGTTCATTAGAGGTCAAGTGTCTTGTTAATCCAGTCTATACTAGGATTTGGTATGTCAAAAGCCATGTTAAATTCATGTCTGAGCATATCAACACCCCTATTATAATTTCCCTAGGTTAGTCCCTTTTATTTAAAATTCAAATTAGTGGGAGAAATTTATGCGAGAATGCTTTAAATATGCCATGGACTTAGTTTAAATTTTATACTAAGGTTTAGTCATGTTTATTAACACTACCAAACCTTAGTCTAAAATTTGTATTTACTCCCTTTTATTTCCTGTGGACCTTGGTCCTTTTATCTATCATGGTCTAGCTAATGTTAGGTCCCTTTGTTATAAACTTAGTTCAAATTCCTATCCTAGAAATTCTATCATATTCATTAATGCAAAAAAAACTTAGGCTAGGACTTTGTACTAAGTATATTATTTCTTATAACTCTGACTTAATTATTTCTATGTTAATTTGGATACAATCATGTCTGACCTAATCGATCGTAATCAAATGGTGCATGTTGAATTAGGAAGAGATAATCTAATGGAACATAATAAAAGATGAAAATTTTAAAAATCTAGGATAAGTATAGAGGATACAAGCATCAAGCTCGTGATGCATGGTTAAAATCTTGAGAATGTTCCCATCAATTGATGGTACATGGTAAGGCATATATATCTTGATCGATGGTTCATAATAGGTCAAGATTTTAATGAAGCTTAGGGTGAGTACATAAATGACAAGTGGCATAATTACATGCCAAAAATCAAAGATTGGGCACCTATTAAAATACCAATGAAGTGCATTGAGATGTACATGTTATAATCAATAGAGCACATCAAGTTAAGAATTTTTAATGATTCGATGAGAAAATACAAGATCACCATGTGGTGAAATTTCATTAACCTAGTAGAACTGATAGAGTACAGAGTGTAGAAGGCTTGCAAGACTGCTAAGTGACATGACCTTGGGGCCAAGTAAAAATAGTAGCCAATGGCATTACACCCCTTGGATCATGATCTAATGGAGTGAATTCACTCACCTAAACAAGATATGATAGTATGAGATTGATGTGGAATTATTAAAAAATCTAAGACAAATGCAGTGGTGACAAGTGTCACAACTATAGGAATATTGTAAGATAACAAATGGTATTTAATCATTCAAATCTAGATCAAAAGTCTATAGTGATCTATGTAGGGATAATCAGATGGTATGAAATGAAAGAAGGATTTTCAAAGAGTAACAGTCACTTTTTTAAAATATTGATGAATAGAAGTGCCATGGCATTACCACATAGGTAGACAACTCACATTGAATATTCCTTTACAAAGGCATATGCAACTTATAAATCATGTGGCTTGTAGGTGAGTTGTAGTTGAATAAGTTTAATGGTCAGCATTTGATCCTAGGTTGAAAGGATCAACAAATTGCATTTTCTCCAAGTAAACAAGATCAATAGTGCTAGTTGAAGTTTCATATTTCAACAGAGCTCAAGGTGAATGTGGAAGTGACACATGTCTAGATTAGAGCCAAGTAAGTGGCTTAGTCACTTTTAAGCACCATGAATGTATGCATAGATCTGATGTGGTGTGTGACATGTCAATATGTGATAATATTTGGATTAATATTTGAAATTGATGGCTCTTACATAGACGAGCAATAATTCAAAGTATAGAATAACATCTGTGGGCTATTCTAGAGCATACTTTTGGCCATATATCATTTTCCACCTCTATCACAATTGTAACATCTCAACACCATCATTGTAAGATCATTTTGTTCTATGGTGTGCATGAGAGGAAAGGTAACTATCTATAAAGTTCTAATTGTGAAAACAAGTGGTCAAGGGCATCTCCAGGAAATTACACATGGGGATAAAGTTTGTTCAACTTACACCACAAAATTTCACCTTCTAAATCATGTAAAATGGCATCTGCATTCAAGAAATCAAATGGTTTGTTGTAAGTATTCATTATTATTATTTGTAGAGGCAGTTAGAGAAATTATTTTTCTTATAAATGGATGAAGATTTTATGCATGAAAAGGAATATTTTCTAGTCAAGAGCATCTTGGTAGAATTTGGAGGGTTACTTTGTAATTTTGTGAATTAGAACCTACATTCCTAGATTTGAATAGGGTAAAAAATATATAAATAGAGGGCTTATCCAATATTGTCAAGATTGTTGTTGGTTATTCATTTTATCTAAGTCTAAGTTTTATAAAAAAAAATTGGGATCAAATTTTGTGTGTAGATATTGTCTACCTTGCTAATGTGGTTTCAAGTGTACATCCATTAGCAAGATTTGAGAGCATGTTTATGTCTCCATTGTCAAAATAGAAAACTCGCCATGCTTATCCCCATGGTAGAATTCTACAAAATTGATGTATGTAATATTTTATTACAAAGTTAATGGAAAATATTTGTGTTCATTACTATTTCCTTTTAATGAAGTGTAGCAATGTGTTTTACAAATATTCTTGACTAGATATTGAGCTCGATGCTTACTACTAGTTGTCATTTCAAGCATAGATCTAAATTATAAAACTCTTTTCTGCATTATTTTAGAATATGTTATTGAATAACGTGTTATGGCAACCTAGGTTTATGGATTCAATGGGAAAGAGTATGTGAGATTCTAATTTCAGTGTATGTCTCTAGGGTTTTATAATATTTTGAGTATATTCATTTCAATGGCACTAATGATTACAAATAACTCTTGGTAGTTCCCACTAGCTTGTATCTGAGTTTTCTCTACATTTTTGGAAAGAATACTGTCATGAATACTACAAGATACACTATTGTTTGAAAACCACCAACACACCACACCCTTTCTTACAATTATCTAAATATCCTACCCTTTCTTACCCTACAAATAATACACCCTTTGTATATTATAAGTGTTATTTACCTTGTAAATGCATAAAATCTTGCCTATATAACATGTGTTTGCATCTTGTGATTTGAAGCATAGTGATGCAGTGTTTCATTTGACCCCTATTGTTGAAGATTCTATAGAATGAAGATTGTAGTAATATACCCATATGTCTTTACAAGCTTGTATGTCATCTAGAGAATATTCTCATTCTATGTGACAACCCTTCTCGAGTGGAGTATGTAATTTTGGTTGTGCCTTGATCATAATTATGTTCCCTTGTGATAATAAACCCCATGGAGGTTGAATTACAAAATCTCTCCATGTGAACAAGCTACTCCATACGTCCTCTCACCTTGGTTTAGATAGAGCTAAAGTAGCAAGGAGTTGACCATATCCTCTATCAGTGCCTCTCAGTCATTGTCTACATCTAGCCCATTATTGATGCCAAACCCTCCCCCAGCTATAATGATATTTCATTAGGTTTCTCATATTTGTTTGCCATTGTCTTCAAGTGTTCAAGTTTGAGAAAAACAGGTGTACAATTGGGAACTAATAGTGACCAATAAAAGGATTATTTGTTGTACAATCTCATCACTAAATAGCTCATAATTAGTCAAGATGTTCATTTTATTGCACATGAAGCTTAGGAAGAGAGATAAGAGGAAAACCATGTGTAAATAAGGAAAAGTGAACCCTTTATTGAAACAGAACCAGATGGTAGTACATCCACTCATGTGCCAAGTTGTACCATAATTTCATAAAGGGATGATTCATCTAGTGATAGAAGCCATCAAGAAGGTCAAGGAATTATTCATGAGTCAACATCATCCTCTTCTAACTTAAGTTAATGCCTAGCATGGACAAGAATCTTGAAACAAGTCTATGAGTAGTCAAGTTATGAATAAAACAAAGATGAAACTATGAATTATGCTCTCTTTTTATTAATTTATCATATTTACTTTGAATAATCAGTTAAGGATAGTAAGTGATGTGAGGTAATGGATGAAGAAATGTATGCCATAGAGAGAAATCAAACCTAGAATTTAGTTGACCTACCAAAAGGAAAAGAATTCATAGGATTCATGTGGGTATACAAGATAAAACCTACTCCCAAAGAAAATATAAAGAGGCATAATTTAATATTAGTGGTAAAGGTCTATAAGCAAAGTCCTAGATATGAGAAGTCAAGGTATGAAGAAAATGAAGATGAAACTATGAATTATGCTCTCTTTCTATTAGTTGATCATATTTACCTTGAATAATTAGTCAAGGATAGTAAGTGATGTGAGGCAATAGATGAATAAATGTATGCCATAGAGAGCAATCAAACCTGGGAGTTAGTTGACCTACCAAAAGGAAAAGAAGTCATAGGATTCAAGTGGGTATACAAGACAAAAGCCACTCCCAAAGAAAAGATAAAGAGGCACAAGGTAATATTAGTGGTAAAGGTATATAAGGAAAGGCTTGGATGTTATTACAATGAGACATTTGTACCCATAACAAGGCTATAGATGGTGAGGACCATCAAATACATTGCTACTCAACACAAGTGGAAGGTGCATCAAATGGATGTCAAGTCAACCTTCTAGAATGGAGTGCTAGAAGAAGAGGTTTATGTGGGACATACACCTAGATATGATATTTTTAGTCATGAGAACAAAATATATAAGTTGAAAATGGTATTGTATGGGCTCAAGCAAGCCCCAAGAGAATGGTATAGTCGTATATACTCATACTTATGAGTAATGGCTTTAGGAAAAAATGCAAGTGGTCTTTGACTCTACATCAAAGCAAGAAAAGGTGATATTTTGATTGTAATTTTATGTGTATGATATAATATTCTCTGGAAATGTAAATTAGTCAATAAGATTTTAAAACAACTGTGAAGAAGGAATTTGAAATGATTGATTTAGGCTTCTTACAATACTTTCTTGGGATAGATATCAAGCAAATGGATGAAAGCATATTCATATGTCAATATAAATATGTAAAGGATATTTTGGTAAGATGTTGAATAATAAGCATGTATCTACACCTACTGGGACAAGCTTGAATTTGTGTAATGATGATTGTAGTAACAATGTAGACCCCAAAGGATATAAGAGCTTAGTAGGAATCTTAATGTATTTAACTACAACATATCTATATATCATGTATGCAGTCAACCTCATATATATATATATATATATATATATATATATATATATATATATATATATATATATATATATATATATATATATATATATTCATGAAGATGCCAAAGGAGAAACATTGGCATGTGAGAAAGAGGATATTGATGTACATGAATGGAACAAGAGATTATGGAGTTTTGTATGCAACAGTAGATGAGTTTCAGCTAGTGGACTACACAGATAGTGATTCGGTTGGTAGTCTTGATGATCAAAAGAGCACTTCAGGGTACATATTTCATCTTGGGTTAGAAGCTATATCTTGGTATTTAAAGAGTCAACCCATAGTATCACTTTCTATAGCTGAAGTGGAGTACATAGTAGCTAATACAACAACATGCCAAATTATATAGTTGAAAAGGATACTTTCATATTTGCATGAGTGGAAGAAAGGAAATTATATATTTCTTTATGATAATTTACCATCCATAGTGTTGTCAAAGAACCCCATATTTCATGGTAGGAGGAAAAAAATTACAATCAAATATCACTTTATTCAAGAGTTAGTTGAGGAACATGTGATAGAACTTAGTTTTTGCATGTGAGATTAGTAGCTAGCTAATATTTTTACTAAGTCATTATCTAAAGACAATTTCATACTCATAAGAAGGTTAGAGGTCATTAATACAAAAACATTGGGCCTAAATTTTTTTATGCTGGCTTCATACACCTATAGTCTACCTCTAGACTACAACAATCTAGCTCTGGACTCCATCAGGTCAACTCTGGACTCCCATAAGGCAACTTTGGACTCTACCAATCCAGTTTTAGACTAAGTCTATAGCATAGATATGAACTCTACTAGTATAGCTTTAGAATCAGTCCATAGAATAGCTATAGACTCTATCAGTCTACTTATGACTCTTTTCATATAACATCATTAGACGCTGTCAGTTCAACTATGGACTCCATCAAAAAAGCTATATACTTTAGTAATGAAACTCTAGACATGCATATAAGAGGTACAAAAGTATTTGGGTGGATGAAGATAGGTTATAAGGATGTTTTGAAAGATGAGAAAAGGTATACAAACCATGGTAAGAAGGTCAAGAATAATGGGAAATGTTAAAAGATTATTTTATTCACTAACTTCTTACCTATCTCCCCTATCTACACTCAAGAACTACAGCCATAAATAGAAATTAATGTAGCAATTCAATTTTGAATTTTTTTGAGCCATTTTAGTTTTGGGGGGATAATGGTTATAGGTAAAACTAAGAGTATAAGGAGACAAAAGAGAATACAAATTAGAATAATGTGTGAAACAAAATATAAGTGACACAATAACATTATAGTAATACAGTAGGTAGAAAAGAGCCTGGATAATATAGCAATAGTGGCTAAAGAATATAGGCCAAAAAATAGAGTATCATTTGATAGAGAATTTAATGACATAGTAGTATCACATGTTTAATAGATATAAAATTATTTGTATTAGCAAATTGAAATGGATAGATAATATAGAGAAGGATCAAAGTAGACAGATAAAAAAAAATAGTTGATAATAGTTAGACAGTCACCCAATAACAAACAAGGAAAGTTCAGAGGCTTTTTGTGAGTTTTATAAATAGTTGTACCTATGTTTATAAAGGAGTTTATATATATATATATATATATATATATATATATATATATATATATTCATTTTGTTTTATTTAGACTATCTCTATCCATCCCCTATTTTAGTTTTTTATTTTATTGTCCTGTTGTTTGCTTGTTGCCCCCCTAGGCCTATGCATATTTATGCATTTTTTGCCACCAGGAACCACCAAATGTGGATCCCTAAAGTGTAATCATAGATTTACAGTGTCACTAAAATCTATTGTGGTCCACTTGTAAAATGAGATGAATCACACCACTTCAAATATATCTAGGTTCTATTTGAAACTTTTAAACATTTGAAAATTTTGAACTTTGAACAAATGAAATTTGAAAATACCCATTTAAAACATGAACATGAACGAATATCTTTCCCCCTATTTATGTATTGTATTGATATATAATTCCATTTGAATACTCTAATTATTTTAAAATGTAATTATTTTACATACGCATCAAGTATATGTGAATCTATATTAAAGTAAGTATAGTAATGAGTGCATGTATATGTTGGATGCCCCCATAATCCATTTTTTTAACCATGTTATGTTTCTAAAAATTGTATACTATAATAAATATAAATTTTATTTCTCTCAACGAATTGAATTATCAAGACAAGCCCATTTTGATACCCTTTTTCAGATTTTTGATGCCTCATTCTAATATATATATACTATCCAAAAGGGCCCCAGGCTAAAGTTGTTCTCCCTCCTAGAGTGAGTGTGCAAATTTTAAAATTTTCTATATGAATACACCTAGATTTATTGACTTTAATGCTTCAAAATGATTTCCCTTGAATTTTAATAAAATAACTATAGATTTGGCCTATAACTATTAAAATAAATCAAAATTTAAATTGAAGAGATTACTACCCTTTTGATCAATGTGTAGTATAATTTCCAAGTGATTGCTCACTTTATTTTGAATTACCTTTATGTGATTATAAATAAGAATAGTTATAATATTTACATCGATTTACCTTTTTAAAAGTATAGTAGCATTAATATGAAACATATAAAATTGGAAAAGTTATTATTATACTGCAGGGGATAAGATTGTACTAATGGACAAGGTCAGGATGTGGCCTAGTCTGCTTAGTTCAATCTTTTCCTAGAAGGATAAAGACTAATGGAATTTGGTTGATAGGAAATGGTAAGTATAATAAGGATACCTGAATGATTTTTTCAATTATTATAAGGCAGTAAATGGAATAGTGAATTCTCCTATAGATATTTTAAGTTAATAGAATGATAAATAGGCCAAATAGGGTAAAAGGGCAAGGGTTTTAATATTACAAATTGTCAAGCACTTAATTATTAAATTTGAGTGGCTAATTTTTCCCTCATTTATTCTAGTGATGTTATGATGTGAAATTACTAGATTAAATAAAATACAAATCTAATTATGTATACATAATTTATCATTTGATGTGAAGCTTGATTTTGAAAGATGTCTAAATGCAAACCTTAAAAAATGCCATTGAAATTAACTATTGTTCATATTTGAAAATTTAAAAAATTTAATACTTGAAATTTTAAAAGAGAGAAAGTAAATAATACACTTGAAGTAATATACAATATAATTACCATGTGAATTGAAAATAGACAAGTGTCTTCCCCCTTTTTGAGGCATTTGGAGACTTGTTGAACTTATGGGAAATTGAGAGTGATCAAGTCTCAATTTGTAAACCTTTTAAATACTTTGAGTTATAAAAATTTTATGTTCTAACTCTCATATACTCCTATAATAGAATAATTTAAGGATGAAACCACCAAATGTGGCTCATTACATTGCACTATAGATTTTAAATGTCACTAGACTCAAACACAATATTAATAAGGGTGGAACCATCACATGTGTTTCACTAAAGTGCAACCATAAAAGTGGAGTTTAACTAAACTATAACATGGAACACTTATAAAATTAGATGAATAACACCACTAAAAATAGATCAAGATTCTATTTTAATCTTTTGAACTTGAACAAGTAAAATTTGAAATTTTCCATGTAAAAACATGAACATGAATGACAAACATATCCCCTATATCTATATTGAATTTATATTATGACATGTCATTTGAATATTGTAATTATTTTAAACATGTAACTATTTTTCACATGCATATACATCAAGTATATATGAATATATATTAAATTTACTATAGTAATGACTGCATGTGCATGTCACATGCCCCCATTATTATTTTTTTTAAACCATGTTATGATTTTAAATATTGTATACTATCATAATTTTAAATTTTGTTACTCACGAGGACTTGAATTTTTAAGACAAACCTATTTTCATACCCTCATTTTGAGATGAGAAATGTTGCCTTAAAATCAATAATCTCAAAATATATTTGTAAAATATTTGAAATTTTTAATCATAGAGTATCATATGAACATTTAAATTATATTTCATCATAATAATGAATATTTCATTGAATTTCATATGAAACATGTGTTGGATAGATATAACATTGAAGCACATCACTCGGATGTGTATGATTTGTATCATCACATAAGAGTAAAGTATAAAATAAAATTAATGCATGATATGAATCATGAAACCATAGTAACAAGAACTAAACATACTAGAAAATTCACACAATTTTTAAGGAGTGTCACACATGAAACCAAATGCCACATACAAGGGACATGTAAATGTCACATAAATGCAAAGTTCAAGGGCCACATTCAAGTGTAATGGTGATGCCATATAATAAATAACATGCACATACTATGCAAACAAGGCCAAGGGTCACACACAATAAGCAATCAAGTCTTTTTTTATCATGCAGTAAAGTGAAAATTTGAAACTAAGCATAGATCAAATGAGACTAGTCTATATACACCATATGTATCAATGTCATTGTCAACAAGTAACATATTAATTTTACACAATGTAAATTATTAATGATTAGTAAATAATTTGTATAATATAAAAATCAACATGGTAGAGAGGTTGTGGATAGATACAACTTGTTGAAGTGTTCACAAAGAACAAAGATATGGGCCTAGATTAGCAAGGATGTTGGGTAAAATGGGAGCTTGACACACACACACACACACACATATATGTGTGTGTGTGTGTGTGTGTGTGTGTGTGTGTGTGTGTGTGTGTGTGTGTGTGTGTGTGTGTGTGTGTGTGTGTGTGTGTGTGTGTGTGTGTGATGTATCACACTGACATTCCTCATGAAAAACATTGTGTTGATGAAAATTGAAATATGTTATCTAATTAACATGAAATAAATAACATGGAGAAAAATTCAACTATGAACATTTGAAAATGCTTGCAGGTATTTATTTTTTATTTTTTGTATTTTTTGAATTTATAAATTATTTGAAATATTTTAAATTTGTTGAATTATTTTAATATTTGAATGTTTTTTTATTTTTTAATAAATATTTCAAATTGATTTTTTTTTTAAAGTAGCAAGAAGCAAGGCATCAAAAATGGAATAAATAGTAGGGCTTTGAACAACCTACAATAAGGTGATAACTGTTAGTGTGGAAATAAGAAAGGAAAGTAAAAGGCCCATAGTTTATGAATATTTTAATAATAATCATGTAAGTAAGGATGCACGTGACCCCAATGGGCAAGAATATATGTTTGCTCATTTATAATATAAGAGTAGATGAATGTGATCATGTAAGTATAATGGAGGCCATAACATGATAAATATGTAATAGAAAGTAATTGGATTGTCATAAATAATGTGCATTAAAATCAATAATAATATAGCTTGTTTTGATAGTTTGAATCAATTTTAAAATTGTGAGGGAAAACACCTAAAGTGAAAATAAATCCAAAGGATAGGATAATACTTGGACAATGGATATAAGAAGTAAGAATGAATTGAAAAAAAAAAAAGTTGTGAACAAAGTTAAAAAGTACAAGAAGTTAATCAATATTTTCTGCCCAATTAGTAGGTTATGAGAAAGTATGAGCTTGTGTCTAACCAATGATGTCATCAAGAGGATAGATATACATATACCCAACTGCATTGTATAAAGGAGTGACTTCTTTTGAAGAATAAGTGACAATTATATATGATGAATTTGAATTGGAATCATATGTTGTAATATATC
Source organism: Torreya grandis (assembly GCA_037957365.1). Lineage (NCBI taxonomy): Eukaryota > Viridiplantae > Streptophyta > Pinopsida > Cupressales > Taxaceae > Torreya > Torreya grandis. The sequence goes on from JARHVA010000450.1 coordinate 4,514,539, forward strand.
CATGTAAATCAATGCTTATATGCCCATGTAAAATTATATCCTCATGTGTAATAGGAGAATATTGAACTGCATGTACCTTTGGTGAATCTCTCTTAATAATGTATGGTGTCTTAGGAGAGGAAGACCTATTTTTAAATGCCACTTTCTATTTAATATATCATACCATACTCTTTATAACTAACTAATCATGTGTAATTATATCATGTATATATGCATATATAGATGAAGAAACTAATTATGTAATATAATTTGAGATAGCTATATTATATTCTTAAATAATTATGTAGATTATTTAATTACCATGTTACTCAATGTATGTTATAACTAATTGTTATGTAGGAATAAATATCATGTATTCCAAAGGATATTCATAATGGATTACTAAAATTTTCATAACTTGATTACTATGAATATATGTGTAACATTTATGCACTATAGAGTGTACTTCTCTATTTTTTTTAATCCAAGGTCATACTAATAACATATAAAATACCCCTTTTTTTGTATAACTAAGAAAGGAGTGGTATTATGAGAGCTCCCACTTGTAAATATAGTAAAATATGCCCAACTATATCATGTGTATGACCATCAAATTCTTTGAAAACTCTATAAGTATCATATATACCTTGCTCTTTATAACCAAGAGGGTAGAGGAGTTTTATGTTACATTCATTGTTTTGATCCATTTTCTATCATTATACTATGTATGGACTTTTTGTCAACATATTCTATAATAAACAATGCATTTCTATTTAAATCATCATCAACAACTTTACTATCATCAAATTTAATCATAAGAGATGATGTTTGTTTTCTTGTAACTATACCAATGATTCTATCAAGTGGGTGTCTATAGGTAGCAAGATGAGGATGAGAATTATATGCATAATGTAAGTCATAATTATCCTTGTTATTTATTGATTTATGATTTGGAAAAGGATATTTGTAAATTTATATATTTGAATTGTCATTTGCTTGTGGATTAACCTCTTCACTAGGTGTGCCAATATCAATAATTTTATCATCAAAGAGATATTGAATTTTGTGCTTAAGCTTAAAACATATATTTATGGAATGTTAAATACATCGATGATTATTCATTTTTATCAAAAAAATTTATATTATGGTTTAACATGTCAACTTCTATTAGCATATGAAGAGAGATGATATCACATTCAAGTATCTTTTGCAATAATTCTTGAGGAGGTGATAAAAATATTCAGAACTAACTTCTTGGTGGGGATCGCAATTGAAGGTTTTGTGTTGATTTTAAAATAGCATTAACTGTAATCTTAGCTCTATTCTTCATTCCATTGGGTTTTCTCTTATAATTTAGCTTGTTTTTAAATTTGACATTTAAAGTAGAAATATAGTTTTAATTATACTTGATCTTGTTCAAAATAATTAATTTGACTTAACTTTCTTTGAGTGTATGACACAACTAGTCAAAATATTTAAAATCGTCAAAGATAATTTACTCTTTAAGTGAAGATTGGAAAATTTAGTAAAAATATATTGGAACTCAATATTATCCATTTAATTTTAATTTTTATAGTATAGTTTTGTATCATAGAATACATTTATTGATTGTTTCATTAGACCTTTGTTTGAGCTTTGAAATTTGAGCATGTGATAGATGTTCACCAATGTTGATAGAAAATCTGTTAAAAACTGATTTTACTAGTGATTATAATCCTTTAATAACTTAATAAGAAGATCCTAAAAATATATAATAGCATATTATTTGATACTTATTGTAAAGAGCTTTGGTAACCAAACAGGTTACATGGGATGAACACAAATTTTGTTTATGATCACCTTTACCTTAAAATAAATTAATATTTGGAGGCACAAAGATTATTGGTAATGGATAAGATGAAATTTTAGGTGCCAAATGGTTATGTAATAAGGAACATGGGTCCATGGAGGGGTTAACATGAGAATAAATTTACTTATTTTGAGATAGATTGGCTTACAAGGCAAGAAATATATGATCAATAGTAGAATCTATAATGTATATTAGAAGAGTATAATTATAACGAGTATGTATAGTCATGGATACCTATCATAAACCATGTGATTTTCTTAGATAAAGGGATGATGTTGTGTAAGTAACTAGAGGTATAGAAATAAGAATGGATACACTAGTAAAAGTGACAATATGTAAGGATCTACCATGCACTCATTTTTTTCATAAATAACAACATATAATAGGGAGTCAAACTTTTATATATGATCACGAAGATATTCCATAAATTTTTCTTCATTAGTTTCACTAGACTTATCTTGAGTATTGGGTTATGAATGAGAGCCATAATGTGCCCTTCAAGAAGCTGTGAAATAAGTAATGAAGGATATTTTGAAGTTGTATATTTGATAAATTTTATAACATATATGCCTCATTTTTTTTCCAAATCATTTCATGTTTAACAAAACATATTGGCGAATAATAATGGCATGATAAGTAGTGCAACAATTTGAAATAGGAGGGTCATTAGCTTGGGCCTTATCTAGTATAGCTTCTCCATTAATTTGGCATTGAATCCATGTAAACACATAATTAATATTATGTCAAAAATCAATACAAGATGAAATAATGAACTTCATAATGTTATGTAACATAAAAAATAATCATTTAGGTGGATATACAGTGACGGTGGATAAAAGTGGAGACTTAAAAGTGCCACATTTTTTCTTCTAAAAATAATAATACTCAAACTTGGAGAGACTTTTAGAGATGTTTGGATGAATAATTTACAATAACGTGAGAATATGAAATGTGGAATTTCAAATGTATCTTCCAAATGAGAAAATTATGTAAAATTGATGCATTTCTAACAATGTCATAGTACTTTTTATGAGAAATAAGTAGTCTACATGTGTATGGACACACTTTTATGGATTAAAAAATGAATACTTATATGAAATTTCATATATGTATAGATGAAATGTCTAATAATTTTAAGAATATTTTCTCTTAATTTTTTAATGTACGTTTTTCTCTTAAAATAATTTTACTACTCAAGAAAGCTATAAAATTGAAACTACAAGAGTACAAACACAAATTTTTGACCTTAACTTCACCAAATATTTTTTTTTAAACATATCCAATAATGTGTACATATTTGATATATAAGTTTTATAAACTTTTGATTAACAATTAGAATTATATAAAGCTATTTGTAATGATATATGTATTAAGCATAATGAGTTATGTTGTGTATAAATTTATTAATAATTAAAAATAATAGTTTAACACACACACACACACACACACACACACACACACACACACACACACACACACACACACACACACACACACACACACACTATGTTCTCCCCTCTACAAATTCATTTAATTCTTTAAAAATAACTTCTTACTTAAGCATGCCATGCAAGTGGTAAAAAATTATAAATTATAAAAAAGTCATGTATGTTAGTCTAGGACAAGGTTTTATAGTAGGTTTAGATACCCCAATCCTAAAACTAGTGAAATTTTTTAGGGAAATTCAAAAATTGAAAAGTAACATTCTTAAATATTACATAAGCCCTTTTTAAAAGGGTTTATACACTTTTATAAGAAAATTTATTTTATTATAAAGGGCGTATGTCATTTACAAAAGGGCATACAACCTTACATAAGGGAGGATTGCCTTTATAAAGGACATACACCTTTATAAAAAGGGTGTGCATCTTTTTAGAATTGAGAAAAAATAATAAATATATATTTCCATTGATGTCTACAATGTATAAGGGTGTGTGTGCTTATTCAAAGGGATATGCCCTTTTTATTTCCTCCAAAAATCTATACAAGCTCTCATGTGTATGAATATGACTCTAGCATTTCACATTTTACAACTTTGAAATGGTTTTTATAGCTGATAGTCTTCAAAATTCTTCATTTACTTTGTCTCAATTACTATAAAATCTCCAAAATTTATTCAATTTTTATTATACTTGGACTAATAAGAATAAATATGTATCATGGGGTCAGGTAGGCACTACAAAAGACTAATAAAGGAGCTAACACATAAAAATTTGAAGTCAATAGAGAAAAAAAATATTAGATAGGAGAGCATCCATATATCTTCTAGACAAAGTGAAGGTAATTATTCCACACCACGTAATATTTAAATTTAAAATAATGTGCCCAATACCATGGAATTTAAATTAGATTCATCTTAAAATGAGACAAGATTTCATCAGTCCTTATTTAAAGATGAAATACAATATGTACATCATGTATCTAATGAGTTTGTATTGAGTAATTAAACACATGGAGAAACACAATATAATGAAACATCCATCCATAATTAAATTTTTTATCATGATGATAATGAACGTCACATACTAACCCCAATTCATATCTATCCTAATAAAGAGGATTCACTTCTATTTTAGAGTCTAATGTTAACAAACACATCAATAACCTTTCTATGGTTCAAGTGCTAACACTATTCAATTTAATAAATAATGTAGCTTATAAACCCACACCTCTAAGGATAATATCATGAACACCAAGGTATTTTATTTAATTAGATGATAATATAGTATAACATATGAAAGGTAAATGTCAACAAGAAAAGTTAAACACTATTTTAACGTGCATGGGACTATGCATTTGAGAAGAAGAACAATATAAAATGATGTCAACTATTTGTTTAATTAATGAAAATTTAAAAATGTGACATATGATGCATAAGTTATGGTTAATAACAAACAATCTAGAGGGAATAAATTATGTCATAGTAAAGAATATTACTGATGCATTTAATATAATAGGTACTAATAAAACATTAAAAAAATCTAGTAATATAGTAAATGAGGAATAACCAAGTCTATATTGAGTAGGTCAACATCTAGAGGATGATTTATTATTAAAATAAGTACTACATTGAACTTGAATATGAAAACTATAATTAAATTTGTCAAAAGAAGAATAAGACTTGATGACCCCTTACTCACATATTTTTGGTCATTTAGTGGTAGAGTCTAGACTCCCTTTAAAAGACATGGTATTATTTCAAGGAAGAATACATTTGATTGAAAAATTATTGCATGACAACAAAAGGGTCTCACCTAATATAAAATATATTGTTAAAATAATAAAAGGTTCAAAAAACCATGAGCCCCATGCAAACAATTTCTTGGACATGACCCAAACAAAATTTTATAAAAATTTTATTTGGAAATTGATAATTAGAGAAAGGTAACTTGAGATGTACAAGCCTTTATATGTTAAAACAAACCAAACATGCACTACATGTTTTTGTAAGATCCATGTGGAAGTTGCTATTAATTTTGATGTTTTCTTGTCATATACATTATACTTTATACACTTAAGAGATTATAGAAGAATATATGGTTGCTTCTCCACCTAAAACATCAAGATATTTAATCCCAATTATTTTATGTCAAAGACTCGAGGGATAATTTATTTTTCCCAAGAATGTTTAGATGGAATATATAACACTTGTGGTGGTTTACCACATTTGATCAACTATATAAATGAATAAATTTCACATGAATTTTTAAAGCATCTAGTTGATTTCAAGAAGTAAAAATTTGTAAAGTATGCATTAAATATGGAAAAGATTGATCAATATTTGATTTGGTTACAAATAAAGTATTTTTATCTAATTTCATGTTTGAATTCAAGAATACCAATATGTGAAACACACAAACTAGGAAAAATAGCTATATAATTGTCAGGATAACTTCCCACTTGGGACCATTATTTTAGTTGTATACTCTTTTAAAAACTACACAATATAGTCACAAAATGATTTTTAATCCCAATATCATAATTTAAATCAATTTGAAATTTCCATACATATTACATTCAAACACACACCTGATAGCACAAATAATGGTATAACTAATTTGAGGGAATATGGCTTAGATGTGAGCGATGAAAGATTGCATTCTTTAAAGTTTGTCCAAGGTTATTTTGAGATATTTTATAGAAATATGAATGAAACAAATAATTTAATCAATACAAACTACACTTTATCAAATAATTATGTAGGATAGTTTAATAATTATCCATTTTTTATTAGTTAAGCATGATGCATAAGAAGTATAGGGTACAATGTTTTTGGATTTTCATTAACATTGTGCATGGTAAAGGGGAACATGATGGTGCAGGTGTATGTGTAAAAAATCAAGGGAAGAATAATAATGGTGTTGATTTTATTGACACTATAATTATTATGTCTTGGTGTAATGAAATAATTTTAGATGGATCAAATAAATTTTCTCATGTGTGAATATTATTTTGCTTAATGGAGTAATAAAATAAGGAAATGTATGAATATTTCAATGTAATTCTTATATCAAGTGATTTACACTAAATCCAAAGCTTAAATTATAGTTCAAGGATTATTTATATTAGGGATATGGCATGTTATTGTTTGGTATATATGGAATTTGATTATAATTAATGTGAGTCAAAAGAATATGTTGGCGAATGGTGTTATAGACCTTAAGGCCCATAGAGAGTGGCCATTAATTCTAACCACTAGTGGATAATGAAATGGAATCAATAATTGACATTGAGCACATCTTAGATCTTGTGCATCTAGGTAAAATTTATTTATAATGTAAATATAGCCTTAAACATTATTGATATTTTAGTTTTTTTCCAATTTGTCCTTAAAAATTCATTGTGCTTTAAATGTAGGGAACGTTTTCTCAATAATTGTTCTTGAGGACAATGATGAGGTAATATACTACTACTTGTATCATTGTGTATAAGTCATAAAATAACTAAACATAATTATTATCGATTGATAAGACTTATTTTGTCCCAGTAGAACTATGGTGGTTATAGGAAGTTGGCTTCATGAATATTTGATTAAAAAAAAAGAGAGAAGGTTATTTGAGGAATTTGAAATAAATAGGGTGATAATTAATTACTTAAATCCTTACAACAAATTTTTGTGTAAATTTCATGAATATGATCATGAAATTATTCTTGAAACATTTAAAAATAAATCTAGTCCTTTAAGTCTGTTGAATTGGCATGATAAGGTTAGTATTCAATGAAAGTTACATTTTTAAATATTAAATTTAACTTATTTGATTTAGCATATTTTAATTTATAATTATTTTTTCATTTTGTCTTTATTTTATTTTTTGAAATAATTAAAAACATATTTAATATATGTTAGTGGTACCAAATTAGCTTACACCTTCACATGGTTGGTATCATGAGTATAAAATATTATCTTCTTGGAACAAATAGAAAGATTTAAAAACAATACATGTTGATTAGATAATTTTATTCCTTATCATGAGTATAATATAATCCTTTAGTGTACTCAGGTCACTCAGTCCCCCATGCAACTTTATAATCTTATGGTTTGTCTCTACTCCTCACAATTTACCTACAATATCTACTTCAAGTTCATTCCTTTTTTCCTCTTAAAAAACAAAAAAAAAATTATGCATTAATATAAACACAAAAAATTATTAACTACAAGGATAAAAAATCATAGATGAAGGTTATTTCTATATTTATATTCCCATCCAAACATGTTTTCAAATATGGTTAGTTGATTTGCCACAAAAGTCAAAAGTTATGAAATATACTGACAAACTTTTGCTCCCTACATAAAGAGTCCACTATGAGAGAAAAAATGTTAAACTTTAATACTCATTATAAAGGGAATATAATTATCTAATGGGTGCTTATAAAATTCTCTCATGAAGTTGTAGGAGTTGACTATTTATCTCTATCCATCAAGGTTTTCTTGCAATGGCTGCATAAAGTGTTTTCCACTTTAACACTTAATAACTTGAATATTATCTTAAGACACATGTCTACCTATCTATTTTGTTTTAATATGGGAAATAATAGAGAATATAATAATGCCTTCCCTATGTTTATATTCTCATTTATACATGGTTTTAAAGATGATTGTGTGTCAAAAGATGTGCATTATACTAAAACAAATTACTACCTAATGAAATATTTATCTATGAGAGAAAACTAAACTTTATGTAGTTCTCATTATGAGTGGAAGAGAATAAATTTTTGGGTGATTATAGTAATATTCATGCAACTTTATGATTTGATGGTTCATCTATATCCCTCATGGTTCACCTGCAATGGTTGTGTAAAGTTCATTTTATTTTTTTCCTAAAAAATGTGAATATTTTTTTATATATTCATCCAATGATATTTAATTTTAAACTCTAAATGATCATGGAGGGTGTAATAATGTGATTATTTTATTCATATGTCCATCTATATGTGTTTGTGAAGATATTTCATTCTATTTTTCCCTTTAAGAATATGAATATTCTCTTCAGGAATGCATATAAATACCTAAATGTTTTGACTCCTAGGTGAATAAAAGGTTTTAAAAGTACATTAATATGTTTATACACCCATATATAAGTGTCCATGAATATATTTCATTGATTAGGCATGTGATTCAAAATTTGTGTTATATTGACCAACTTTTGGTCCCTAAAGTAATATTTCACTGCAAGAGAAAATGTGTTGTCATTTATTCCTAATATTTAGTGGAAAATAATAATATAAGGGATGATTAAAGGACTCCCTCATACTACTGTATTAGCTAATAGTTCATTTCTACCCCTCATAGTTTCTTTACAATGCCTACCCAAAGTTTGTTATTTTTTCTCCTTAAGAACGAGAAGATTCTCTTCAAGGATACATCTATTTACCTACAATTTTTGACCCTGAAGACTAAAAAATGATTTAAAATATCCATTATTTTGTTTATATTTCTATATAACGTGTCTATGAATATGGTTCATCGATTGGGCATGTGAGTCAAAATTTATGCATTATACTAACTAAATTTTTATACCTAAAGCAAGATTTCATGGTGAGAGAAAATGTGTTTCCATTTCATCATCATCATCATGAGTGGAAGATAATATTATCTAGGGTTATTATATCACTCCTACATACAACTCTAGGAGCTAATAGTTCATCTCTACCCCTTATATTTCACATGTAAATCTTACCTAAAGTTTGTTTCATTTTCCCTTTAAAAACAAGAAGATTCTCTTTAGGGATGCATATTCCTACATAAAAGTTTTTAATATTGAGGTTGAAAGACGGTGGACTAAGGTTAATTTTCTTTTTGTAAACCCATTCAGATATATCCATGATGATGATTTATCAATTGCAAATGCAACTCAAAATTCACACAATATACTTACCAACATTTTCTCCCTAAAGTCAGATTTTTCTATTAGATAAAATGTACCACTATTTATTTATCATCATGATTTGAATATAATACTATATGGGTTTCTCATAGGACTCCCTCTTTCAATTATATGAGTTAATGGTTTGTCTCTACCCCTCATGGTTAGTTTATAATACTTAATTTTTTATTTTCTCCTTAAAATGAGAAGATTTTCTTTATGGATGCATATTCCCACTTTTAATTTTCAATTATGTAGGAAGATAGATGTTTTAAAAAGCTAATATTTTATTTATACACCGATATGTACATTCTTTCAAATATGGTTAATCGATTGGGTGCAAGAGTAAAAAGTTACGCATTATACTGACCATTTTTTGGTCCATAAAATAAAATTTCATTGTGAGATAAAATGTGCCACCATTTCTTCCTCATCATAATTCTAATACAATACTATGTGGTATGCTTACATGACTCCTCTATGAAACTATAGTATTTTATGGTTTTTATCTAACTCCCATTATTTTTTTACAATGCTTGCCCAAAGTTTGTTCCATTTTTCTCTTAAGAACAAGAATATTATCTTCAAGGTTGTGTCTAATTGCTACAAAATTTCAAGTCCGTGAGTCAACATAGGGTAGACAAAAGAAATTATTTTAGTTAGATGCCCATTCAAATGTGTTTGTGAAGACATTTCATGGATTAGGCACACGAGTCAAAATTTACATGTACTAACCAAATTTTGGTCCTTAAATCAGGATTTTATTGTGATAAAAATGTGCATCCATTTATTATTTATCAATACTAAAATACAATATTCTAGTTGGTGCCTATAAAAATACCACATGGAATTTTAGGATTTGATGGTTCATCTCTACCCATCATTTTTACTTGCAACACATACCCAATTTAGTTGAAAATTCAAGCATGTTGGTTTAGGAAAGAGTTCCAAATCTAAGAGAGAAATATAAGATAAAATTGAGTTTAGATATGTGTATATATGGTTCATCTCTACCCATCATTTTTACTTGAAACACATACCCAATTTAGTTGAAAATTCAAGCATATTGGTTTAGGAGAGAGTTCCAACTCTAAGAGAGAAAGCTAAGATAAAATTGAGTTTAGATATGTGTATATGTTTGTGTGTGTGTGTGTGTGTGTGTGTGTGTGTGTGTGTGTGTGTGTGTGTGTGTGTGTGTGTGTGTGTGTGTGTGTGTGTGTGTGTGTGTGTGTGTGTGAGAGAGAGAGAGAGAGAGAGAGAGAGAGAGAGAGAGAGAGAGAGAGAGAGAGAGAGAGAGAGAGCTACAATATTTATGAATGTAATTCATGAGATTAAGTGTAATGTATTCATCATATTGTTTAGGGGGAAAGGTGTGTGTTTATTTGAGAATTAGTTTCTATAATACTATATGATTCTTAAGACATAGTCAGTAGCGGGAAAGATGTATGTCTATGTGAGATTGAATTTCTATAATACTATATGATTCTTCAATAAAGAGAGTGTTTTTATTTCAATAATTAGTTATTTAATTTGTGTGTGTGTCCTTCATAAATTGAGTGTAAAATACATTGGGGAGTAAGGTTATGATTCATTTGGCTCTCTCATTATCATTTGCATCTATGATTATCCTCATACACTCTTAAAATCATACATCACAAATAAGGTATATGAAATTTTATCAACAAGTGAAGTTTTCTAAGCCATACCAACAATGTAAATATTTTACTACTATCCTCACTTTCTTATATATAATTTTTTCACATAACATTACCATTTGTGTAATATATCCAAATTATCTTAAATGTAATTTATCTATACATCTTTCATGCCCCATTAGTAGTATTATTCATTCCACTATCTTCCACTGTACAACTAATCATCTTATGTTTTGCAAGACACAATAATTAGTAGATATATTTCACTCCACAACTAATTTGTTACTTACCAAACATATTCTCATTATTCCAACTCATTTTTTGATTGTATATTACATTTAAATAGTGGTTTATAATTTAAGTGACATAACAAGTGTTTCATACTTCATTTTCTAACTCCTTTGCCTCTTAATCAATGTAACATTGTACATTGATAAAATATGTGTTTGCTAAAATTAAAAATAAAAGGAAAGTTTTTTTTACTAAAATGCCTGGATATAGATTTTATCCCCATAATCATGCTTGCCAAATCCTCCACCTTGAAATCAAAGTAATGTGGTACAATCATAGGATATATGTTTGTTAATCTTAAAATGAAAAATAAATTTATAGTTTTTCAAAATGCTTAGATATAGATTTTATCCCAAAAAATATCATTTTTAAATTACAATACATGGAATGGTGTTTTATTCAATTAAATGCATTTGAACTTAGTTGCTTACATTTTGATCTTAATTTCCTACATTTTGATCTTAATTTATTACATTTTTATTTTGATTCATCTACATGATTTTAAATTGCATTTCAAAGTTATTTGGTTTTCAAAATACATGTCAAAAAATCATCACAAAAAATTTCTCAACTTTATCTAAGTATGTTAGACTTATATTATTTTTCTATAAAAATTTTCTGAATGATAATAATGAAAGGTAAATATTAGTTATACATTCATTGACATAGATCCACTATGAAAACTTATTCATTTATGAATAATTTCACAAAAAATAATGTATAAAAATAATAATGACAAATAATAAGTAAATATTTATTATACATAAATTATAGAATTATGTCATTCATTTAGATATGCTAGATAGTATGTGTGTGTATATAAATTATTTTATAATGACATACAAAATGGGCCACACACGCGCGCGCGCACGCACACGCGCGCGCGCGCGCACGCGCACACACATGCACACACACACACACGCACGTGCATGCACGCATGCATGCACGCGCGCACGCACACACACACACACACACACACACACACACACACACACACACACACACACACACACACACACACACACACACACACACACACACACACACACACACACACACACACACACACACACACATGCACATGTGCACACACACACACACATGCACATGCACATGCATGAACACACATGCGTTCACACACACACACAAAAAAACAAAAAAATAATAATAATAAATAAATAAATGGGCCATATAGGAATACAAATTGGTCTATATGATCACACAATGTTGATCTATTAAGTGTATAAAACTATCCATATTAGCATGTACAAAATAAATTATTCCTACTACTACCCCTAGAACTAAAACTAGATCTCTAGATGATCAATGCCTCCAAATAAATTATGTCTCTTCACTATTGATGTAGAACCTAGGGTGATGGATTCCTCATTATAGGGAGAGTGTCTCTTCTCAACTTGTTAAATATCAAATGTCTATGAAAGTGTGCAAAATGGTTGTGAATTCACAACATAAAATTTCAAAAATAATGAATTAAAATGGTATATAGAGAATTATAAAGTTGACAAGAAAAATATCTAAACAAGGTGATTCTGGTCTCAATGCATGCAACCTAAAGAGGTATCTAGGGGTATGTGACCTTTAATATATATGTGATGGTGTATCATATGGATCATACATATAGGGTTATATCTATGTGCATACAAACATAAATATAATGTAGAGTATCATTAATGAAAGTTAAAAAAAATTATTATGTGCTTTTACAAGTCTCTATCTCTAAATTAGGTGGTGTTGGGGAGATAATAGGTCTTGGGATTAATTGTAGTGTCATTCATAGTTTTTTTATCCAAGATGGGTACCATAGCATCTCTCATAATTTTTACAAGCAATAAATGGAAGAGGTAAATATGAATCAAATAAAACAAAATATATTATAAGATAAAATTAAATTATTCCTTCTACATAGAGATACAGACAATACTAGGGAACTGCAATGCTAATTGTAGTTTTATCATAATATTATTGTAATCTAGATGGGTTAATAATAACATTTGTCATTATCTATATAAATAATCAATGAAAGGAAAAAATACATAACCTTTTTTAAGATAAATTAAAATTATTCCTTCTACATAAAGAGAGAGCAAGAGAGGGAATAAAAAGAGAGAAAAGGTGATAATGAGAGGGTGTGAGAGAGAGAGTGACAAGGAAATAAAGATAGAGTGAGAGGGGAAGAGAGAGATAATGCAAAATTCTTTCTCTTTCTCTCCCTCTCTCATCCTATGTCTCTCTCTCACAAGATGAGGGGAATGCCAAACAATAAAACACACTAGAACTATGGTGTATATGAAATATTAAAAAAAATATAGTAACTTGACAATTTAATTTTTTAACCTTAGTGTAGGGTATTGTATTATTAACAAAACCTCAATAATAGAATCTAAACTAGGTCAAGTGCCTTAAATATTGGTTATCATCCATAAAAACATCAAAAATGAAAGAATCCAAATATTAATCAAATAATTTTAAAACATATTAAAGATAGGAATAATATTTATTTACATTTACATAAATAAACTATAATTAATTACCAATGTGAATACATATAATGAAGCAGGTAAGTCCTACATATCTATTTATGTGCTACCCTGAGGTGGTCAAGCAACTGTAGATGGCATATAATGTCGTATACTAGTGTTTTGAGGTGTTTAATAAACTAAAAATGGAATATATAGTTATGTACTAGTGTCAATGAGTGCTTAAGTAGTTGTAAATGAAATGCATTATTATGTAATAGTGACTAGATCTGCTAAACAAACTGTAGATGGCATATAATGTTGTATACTAGCGTTTTGAGGTACTGAAGAAACTAAAAATGGAATATATAGTTATGTACTAGTGTCAATGGGTTCTTAAGTAGTTGTAAATGAAATATATTATTATGTAATAGTGACTAGAGCTGCTAAACAAACTATAAATGACATATTCTATTACATAATGGTATTATGTGCAGATATGTGTATAATATTTACAAGTGTACCTATAGTATTTTTATATGTATCCCTCATATGTATAACCTAAATAGGTGATCTAATACACTTACTCCCACATGATGTGTAACTATGTACAAGAATTGTACGATGCCAACTAGCTATGACACTACATAAAGTACCACTAGTCAGAGACACACTATTATATGTACAACAATGTGTAGCCTATGTACAATTCCTTAGTATATGCATCTCCATGTTATCTTATGACCCATGTGGGACTAATAATTGTATCAGAGGTGTCCATTTTTGTAGTGTGATGCAATACTCTATGGATGAAATTATGTGTTATTTTCTTTGTATTTATATATTGGTGGTTTTGGTAGTTTTGGACTTATTTGACACCAAATATATTAAATAAGGACATACCTCCCATACATTGGGATGATTTCATGTCAAAATAATTTAGGATTTATTATAGAATAAATTTACAATAAATATTTCTCAAAAATATAATTTAACCTCAATTTTATTGTATGTAGGATCATCAAACACTATCCACCACTTATCCCAAAAGTTTTTTTTAAATATATGTGTGAATACACTAATCAATGTTAATGTGTTTATGACTTGTTGGTGGTGGTTTGGTGGTTTTGGGTATATGAAACCAAGACATAATTATTCTTTTTTTTATCTTTTTATTTTTAATATCTTCATATGACAATTTATTATAATAATATTGTTTCAATACCTCTCTTTGACATAGCATTACATCAAGTTAGGAAGTGATATTTTCCACTTCATTATAAACAATTTTTAGTATATCATAAAATTAAATATGTGCACTATGTTCTGAAGAGTCACATAAATTATTAATGATAATTCCCAAACATTTTCAATTTGAATTTTATTATTTATATAACTATGATTTTTTTTTGTGAAGTCAAAATATTGGGGGTTTTCATCAAGTTTTTGTTAGAGGTTTTCTTTAGGCAATGGTTCCATAAAATCAAGAATCTAAAATTATAAAATTAAACATTTATATGAGGTTGAAGTATTTCATAAGAAAAATTTAATTTTAATTTTAATACCCTCTTGCCTTGTGATTATTATAAAAAAATCATCATGAAAAATGTCATTACAAACCCTACACATGCCCTAAGGAAAAAAATAACACACCTGTGTTCATGGTGTGAGTGTGGAATATTTGTGGTGGTGTTTGGATTCAAATAACACACAAATCCTCTTTTGTCTTCTCCTTGATTGTGATAAAAGGGCATTTTATAAAAATAAAACATGGGCATGTATGTTGGGTATTTTTATATGGATCTATAAAGGGCATATTCCCTCTTTCACAAAAGCTATATACTTTTCAAGTCAGTAAAGACAAATGGGTCTTTGGGTTTTTTTAAGGGTTTGCACCCTTTTAAAATGGCACTCACCTTTTATGAAACATAATTTTTTTTAATAAATGGCCTCATTTTTGTTTTATAACTATTTTCATTCACCCATTCTCTCATTTATTCCATTATAAATATAATATATGACAAAGAAATGTATATTAGGTGATCTAGGCAATGGTTTGCATGATTATGTAGGATCTCAAATATAATTTCTTATCCATAGATTAATACCAGCCAAATATATCTGACTACTAACTATAAATTCTAAATTGTACATATAGCTCACTATCATGTCTCCAAGGGTATGGTGAAAGTATTTTCACTAGTTGACATGCTCCATTAAGGTGTACCACAAATGAAATGGATAAAATAGGATTCATGTGGTATAAAAAGGGTGCATAGGCATTTATAATATATCATGATATATGGGCAAGCTAAACTCTATGTTTAGTGTTGTAAAATGAATTTAATATTAGGGAAACACCCCTCACACCATGGTGTCCATAAAATATATCATTGCTTAGCCCATAATGATAATCACTAAGTAGTTTTAAAAGTATCAAGACATAGTTTCTAAAAAAAATAGAAAATAGATAGTAATTAAAGATAAAATGAAATCAAAATATTTGTGTATAGAGATAAAAAAGTATTCAACCAAATTTGAAATAAAATGCTTCAGTGTCAAATGTTATCCAAGATGATAAGACACTTTATTCAGTTTTAGATCAAATCCAAGGTTGAATAAGATTGACATGTGGTGTCAGATTTATATCAAATGTCAAATTTTATTTTATTTAAGTGTCAACAATTTAAATATATTTGTATGAAATCCTATGATAAAAATAAAGTAAACACTAAGAAGTGTTCTAAATAAAAAAAAATTATGTGTTCACTATAATGTTTAATATTATTTTTTATTTAACAATGAAATGTAAAGAAACACTAAACTATTTGGAAACTAATTTAGCTATACATAATTTACAAATTTTAAATGTAAAATACATAATTTGAAATGATCTATAAATATTAAACTAATAAGCAGATATGCAAACCTAGCTCAAACTAAACTTATACTAACTGTGCAAGTTGACTATTGATGAAAACTAACTTTGATGATCCCTAAACAATGTCATAAATGAAAAGATAATTTTAAATTGTATTAGTCTAAGGTCACACTAGGACGACAAAACTACACTAAGGACTTATCTATTGACTATAGATTCATCTTGGCTAACTATGTGACTAATTTTTATCTATGGATGCCTTCACCTATCTAAGAGGGTTTATTGGCTATTTACATGTGTTGATATACCATGTGGAAGTCTTGAAAAATCCATATCCGAGTTCCTTCATATTAAACCAAATGGACATCAAATAAAAATGGGGGGATCAAAAAGGGGAATATCCAAACTACCCTAACCAAAGCCCATGTAATTTGAGTATTACCTACATATCATAAACGGGCCTTAGGCCAAAGTGGTTTTCCCTCATAGAGTGAGTGTGTGTATTTTATATTTGATATATGAACAAAAATAGATAGATTAACTTGAATGATTAAAAATGAGTGACATTTAATATTAATAATATAGCTTTAGATTTAGCCAATGACTACTAGAATAAATAGAAATTGAAATTAAAAATATTAGTTCCCTTTTGTTCAATGTGTAGTTGAACTGCCAAGTGGTTGTTAGTTATATTTTAAATGACCTTTATGTGCTTATATACAGGACTCTTTGTAATATTTGAATTAACCAACCTTGTTAAAAGCATAAGAGGGGTAATATGAAATGTATTGAGTTCAAAAATTTATTATTAGAGCACAAGGGACAAGGTTTCACTAGTAGACAATGATGGGTTATGACCCTGTCTACTTAGTGTGGTCTTATCCCAAAAGGACATATATTGATATCATTTGGTTGATAGAAAATGGTAAGAAGAATAGTGATGCGTAAATGATGCTTTTTTGTGATTTCAAGACAGTAAATGGAATAGTGATTTCTCATATATACATTTCAATTTAATGGAATGGATAATACAAATAGGGTAAGGGTGTCAATATTAAACATTATCAATCACTTAATGATTAAATTTAAATATCTAAAATTTCCAAGATGTTATTATAGTGATGCAATGAAGTAAAATTTCTAGATTAAATGAAATGTGAATCTACATTTTTATACACACTTTATCTTATGAGCAAACTAAACTTATGCTAAATATGTAGGCTAACTATTGATGAAAATTGAATGTGATGATCCTTGAACTATGTCATAGTCAAAATCATAATTTTAAATTGTACTAGGACAAGGTTGTAGTAGGAGGGAAAGTTCACACTACAACCTTATTTGTTGATTGTAGTTACATCCTCATTGATTATGTGAATAAGATTAATTTATTTATCTAAAATGGTTTACTAATTATCTATGTGTGTTGATATGTCGTACATGAGACCTATAAAATCCAAAGTCTAGTTCCTATAAAATAAATTAAATGGAGATAAAATAAAAATAGGGAATCGAGTAAGGGGAATAGATAAGCTATACTCAAAAATGCTATGTAATCTATGTGTTGCCTACATATCCCAAAAGGGCCTCAGGCTGATGTAGTTCTTGCTCTTAGAGTGAGCGTGTGGATTTTGATATCTACTATATTAATGTAACTAGATATATTGACTTGAATACTTGAAAGTAAGTTCCCTTGACCTAGAATAAAATAGCTTATACCTTGGATTATCATTATTAGAAAAAATTAGAATTTGTATTCAAAATATTATGGAGAGTTTTATCAATATATAATATTTTTTCCAAGTGATTGTTAACTATATTTTGAATGACCTTGATGTGCTTATATTCAAGAATATTTGGAATATTTATATTAACTGAAATATTTGAAAGCATGAGAGGAGTAATATGAAATGTCTCTAATTTTAAAATTTACCATTAGAGTGTGGGGGACCAGGCTATGTTATTAGACAAGGCTAGGCTATAGCCCTATCTTCCTAGTGTGATCCTATCTTAGAAGGACAAAGACTACTAAATTTTGGATGGCATGAAATAATACATAAAATATAGATCCCTAAATGATGTTTTTATTGATTTCAATGTGGTAAATGGAATAATTAATGCACCTATAGATATTTCATGTTAATGAAATGGTGATAAGCCAAATAGGGTAAGGGTCTCAAGATTTCACATTGTCAAACACTTAATGATTGAAATTGAATGTTTACACATGCCTAAGTGAAGGTAAATTCATTGTAATCCATACAGATATAATCTTTGGTAGAATATACCTAAGTGAAAGCCTAAATCTCTCATGCCTAAAAATTGTGAATATGGCACAAGAATCTCATGCCTAAGATACAATAGAACTATGTTGCTTAATATCCTACGGAAGTTTAGAGTGAAAAAATACTATACATAGCTCATACAAAGTGGTCTTGAAGAATAATTCGAAGCAATTTCTTGATAGCTAATAGCATGGTGATAAATATAATGAGCATGCTATATGGGAAAAATAATGCCTTGTTCATGCTTTCCAATACCTTTGTTGGATAGACCATGGTGTGGAAAAAATGGGAGCCAAAACCAATTGTTTTCTTCTTTAAGAAGGTAACCATGTCTACAATGTGCTCATGAGTAGCATGAGTTACAACAAATTACATTGTAGTGTAAAATGATCACAATGCAACTTATTATCTGACATACCACAATCTAAGAGAGTATTCAACGGATTCATGCCAAACATAGGAGTGTGTATTGATTATGTAATAAATGTAGTAGTTATAATATCCATATTATCATAGTGTTTCCATAAGAATGCAACATTGACTTGTAAAGCGAAAATGAGTGATTTTTGTTCTTCAAGTTCTGAAAAGAGAAGTTCATTTTATGCTTTAAGGACCCTATTTTTCTCTAAATATTTAACAATATCTTCCATGAGTTAATAAATATCAACTAATATCATATCACTCTCAACTTACATATTACTATTTTCTTGAATTAATATAACTACATTAAGGCTTGAAGACATTAGAAGCAATAGAAGGATAATGTGTTAATAAAGGGGCCTTGAAGGAGTCTCAAAAGAAGAATGTCAAGGTACTAAGAAATGTACCTTGAAGGGGACATGGAAAAAACCAAAAGTGTGATAAAATATAATTTTATAAGCATAATGATAAAGTGTGAACCAAAAGTGTGCCAAAAAAAGTACAATGTAAAATATTCAAGCATGTTATAATCAAGTTTTTACTCCTAAAAAAATATTTTTTATACTTTATAAGTAGTTTAATGATAAAATAATTCCCCATAATTACTTAAAATGATGCATATGACAACAACATTCACCCTCTTATAAATTGAGTTGAAAATGTGAGATGGTAAATACAAAACATGTTTTTGTACAATGATTCAATTTTAAAGATAATTTTAGATTTTAGGAAAAAAACACTATTTAAAAAATAATGGCACTTTAAAATGTTTTTGGTGTGTATATAAAATGAAATATCAAGTCTGACAATGTTTGGCTTATAAGTGTGCCTCTCAAAATATTTTAAAAACTCATATTTTTAAGCAAGATAATAAGAAAATGAATATATCACATAGAAAATGTTGGAAGTGACTTCACAAAATAATAAGAATTTGCTCATAAATCAAAGTAATGCTCAATATATTATAAAAATACCATAAGGGTCTCTAAAAAAGTGCTCAATGGTGAGTGGTACTATGGAATGAAAATTATGCAATCATGAATAAAATCACTAAGTAACCATGATCACATGACATAGGAATGAGATCAAATGGAAAAATAACTTTAATTGTATGGGGTGTGACCACCTAACATATTGGGCCATAAATGTTAGTCTTAAACTAAGCTGAAACTACCTTTTCAATATTTTATAGATAAAATGTGTCTATGGGGAGGTTCATAATTGAGAAATATCTAGAAAACTAATCCTTAAAAAATGTTGTCAACCATTACACCAATCAATTAATTTATAAATTATTTGGAAATATATAATTTTTTTATACATTGTTAATTGGCTTAAATGAATAAGCCCAACCCAATGGGTGCTAATGGGAAATGGTATAAATTTAGTAAAAAAATTATAATGTAGGTACACGGGAAGTGTATAATAATGGCTAGTGGAAGATGGAAGTAAATTTAATAAAATATGGTGAGGGCAATAGCCTTGATTAAAAAATGTAGAGTTCTATTGCTTTATTTTATATACAATGTGAATGTTGAAGGAAATAAAAATGATACAATCCATGTGTCATCACTAATATTAAAAAATAAGTCAATATATAACTAAACATAACATGTGGTCAATTAGAATCATGTAGTGGGTGGCAGGGTTGCTCAAGTGGGTAGAGTTATGTTAGAGGCAAGGTAGATGGTTGTCATAGGGAAAGGGATGTTTGCTAAAGGTGGGTCATAATAAATGGAGTAGCATGTAGGGAAAGTGTAGGTATAAAGGTATGGATGTCAAGGGGAAACCTATGGAGGTGGTTGATTTGGAGGATAGGTCAAGTGTTAGGTAGTGTGGAAGGTAAGTTATGTAGGTCAGTATGTGGTATGGTGGATAGTGGTTGGGGTGGTTGATAGGTAGTCAAGAGGTGGTTGAGATGATGAGGTGACCGAAGGTTTATTAGGTGGACACTTGGAAATTTATAATTGGGGGAATGAACAATCAAATGAGGTAGGTGGGGAAAGGTTAGAGAGAGGGAAATGTGGGTGACAAAGCTTCCCATGACATTGTCCCCTTTAAAAAAAATAATATATATAAAGAAGAAAAATAATTTTAACTTTTCTTTGGAAAATAAAATGAAACAAATCTCTCCCCTAACTAATTTTAAATTAATTAAATTTTTTTTTATATTTAAAAAAATTAATAATAATTAAAAAATGCACTCAAACTGTAAAATAAACCATCTTATTTTTTAAAAAAAATCAAACCTACTTACCCATAAAGATCAAAATTAATCAACAAATTCTCAAAAATAAGGATTAAATAGGGACATTTTTCATGAAATAATATCTTACCTCCCTTAAATCAACCACCCAAACACATTCATTAGGTCATATTTAGACACAAATACACCAATTACCAATAAATTTCACATCAACATGCATGCTTATTAGGAATTTATGCATTTGTGGATGTTGTATTTGAGAAAAATGAAAGACTAAACCATCTTTCTCAATTGTTGTATACATGTTATTGAGTTCCTATCTACACTAAATTTTAAAAATAACACGTGTCCATCAAACACAAAAACATACATTAAATATCCTCTAGATGAATAAATTACAACCACCTACAATTTTGTAGTTTTCCTAAGGGTTTATGACCCTTATAGATATAATGGAAAAGGAAAAAAAGCTCTCAAATACACCTAAAGTACACCCCTCTCTAAAAATTCCTAAAATAATGAAGCTAGAGTAGCATTGCCACTATGAGGCCAACTAAGAAAATGGGATAGAATCCGATCACAAGATCAATTAACTATGACTAATTCATAATGAAAAAATGTCATAGCATAATGATATAATTAATGTTGTAATATAAATACATTTACATGAAATCCACCACACAATATTTTTATCCTTCCCACTTGTGCCACAAATGAGAGAGGGAAAGTATACATTTGTAAAACACAAACGCTCTCACAAATGCATGTATTGGTATATAATCATAAATTCAAGTGATTTAATCAATATAAGTGGTTTTATTAATGTAATTTGTTTCATAAATACAAGTTTTTGCACAAATGTCTCATGTTGGTGTGCAATTTAGACTTTAGTGAAATTTTCCATGAGGTGTGCAACTTGGACTTTAGTGTAAGTTGTATTTCCAATAAGATAATAAAAAAAACTATGGAAATTTTCCTAAGTATACTTAAGCACTCATTTGTAATTAAAAATTTATACCAACCCAACTTTGTGTTTATAATATTCTTAGTAGTGAAGTGAGAAGGTGGTGGCTTTGTATGGATGACGAATAAATATGATTTTTCTTAGGAAGAAATATAACATGTTTTCTTAGATAGATTGGACATAAAAGAATAAAATTATTTTGATCATGTGAGGATAATGATGTAAATTATTTGGATGAAATAATAAAGAGAGAAAATAAGGATGATGATAAATAAGAGGAAAAAAAGGATGATGCGAAAGGAAAACAAGAAAACAATAGTGATGACAGTGACAAATATGTGGGGGATAAGTGTTTAATAAATTTATCTCCAAATAAGGAAGTTTCCATATTTCAATTTTATGGATGCATTCAAAGGAAAAGGGTCATAGTGTCCATAAAACCTATCATCATGTATAATTTCATCAATATTGATGTATCTTAACATCTACAATTTCAATCAAAGAATATTAGGGAATCTCAAGTAGATGGTGATAAGATTTTATTTTTTTGAAGATTCAAATGTCACTATGGATAAATATGTTTTCATTCATATTTTTATACTTTGTATATTTAAGGTTTGGATAATACTTAATATTAATTTGAAAAACAAGTTCATGAAACTTTGGTAGAAAAGAAAGGAGGTCACCTTTTAGGATATCACCCTTAGTGAGGACCAAATAAAAGAAAATGTAGACTATGAGAATAACTTGAATATGGTGAAGAAAAGCATAAGTAATATATATGAAAAATAACAACAAGAATATGAATAAATAATAGATAAAAACACACTTCAACTACTCGACTGATTAAAGAATTAGCAAAATAAATGGAAGATGTAGATAATGAAGAAACAAAATTTGAAGTCTAATAAAATGATTTTAAGGTTGAGGTACATAGACACCCACATCATCATGAGAGATAAAAATCATTAAGGAATGTCAAAGAGCATAATAACATCAATCATTGTGATGAAATAGGTAATCATAGGAACAATTAGTATGGATATATGTAGTCAAAGAAATACAACATTGAAACATGGAATAATAGGAATAATTACTATGGCTATGCATTGAAACCAATGAGGATCAACTATGGTCATAGATCGAAGAAAACTAACACAAAAAATGTGGGAACTAGGTTTAGATATTTATCACCCACTAATATCACATATGGGTGGTTAGATGTGATAAGTGTCATGATTTGAGGAATACTAATTATTAGGATTCTTCCTATTTTCTAGGGAAGAAGCATGTCAAGGATGGATGGCATCTTATGTACCTTAGGATATTATATTATGATGTAAATGGGTTGACAGAAGTGCTTACATGTGGTAAAAATTCTCTTAGTTATTTATATTGGTGTAATATATTTGTTCAAAAAGTAAGCTTGTGAAATTAGTTATATTGGGTGATTATTAATCCTAAATTATAATTATGGGTGTACACATCTATTATTAGTAATATATTTCTATATAAATATCATTATGAAGTATATAAATTAATTAGAGAGTCTAATATTCATTAGAATCATATTAAAAGTTGTCACCCTAGAAGTGGCATTTCCATATTGGGAGATCTAATGGAGGTATTCCTTTCCTAAAGAGTATATTTTTATGTTTCCCTTCCTTAAGGGTATTATTATATATCTGAAGATATTGATTATTAGGGAATAGTTTCCTATTAATATCTAATGTTGTTTATTTCTATTATATTCTACATATTGTTCAATGTTTTTTATTATTATATGTGAAGATATTAAAATATTTATGCACTTATACTTTATTATCTCTTTACTTAGGTATAAATATTACTATTTAGTTTCTTTCCATAAAATTTTCTTTATGATTTTTTTCTCTTTCAAAACTAATCTATCTTTTAATTATCATTTCTTCACATTGATGTCTAAATTTTATGTAGTGATGTATAATGGAAGATATTTCCATTATTTTATTCATCAATAGTCTACAAGTAAAAACTTATACAATCCATTATTGGGTACCATATAAAATAATCTTTGAATAATCTTTGGACACATTTTAAAATTAAATATAATATAATTAGGAGGATCTATTCTAATACCATCATATCTCTAATACCATGGATGTGTATGCTAGATCATCAAGGTTAAGTATAAGACTATAAACATAATTTTTAGTGAATATATTCAATATTGAGACATTATAAACCATTATTTGATTTATTTCCTTACCATACATTAATGCTTTATGAATAAAGGTCCATCATATGGACTATCAGGTGGGATGTCATTCGAACAAGACACAATCTAAATAGATGCCTTATTTTTTTTAATTGTAATAAATATTCCAATAAAACCATTAAGTGTGTATTTTATAGTGCTTCAACACATTATTATGATTTGTTTCATTTACCATATGGAAATTGTTTTTGTCTTGGTTGTTTTTACTTGGTAAATCTACTTGTCCATTCAATTTTTTACTGATTCCATCTGATTGAATTTGATTTTTGTCAATGAGATCTTGTATCTTATGTTTCAAGGTAATGCATATATCTTTATATTTTCATAAAATTATATGATGATCATAAAATGTATTCTCATCAAAATTGTTAGGCAATGATATTGAATATTAAAATTATCTTACTAAAGGTAAAGTGATCAAATTACATTCATGTGATCTCTTCAAGACACTTTTTGGAAAATCACAAAGCCTAGTGAATTGCCTACACTTATTATATTTAGGTATTGTGGGATTTTTGAATGTTTGTTTTATATCATTGAAAAACTTTTTTGCATCACTCTCAGTTTGAATCTCATATTTATTTTTTATATTCTTAAAAAATTCCATGTTTGTTTCAAATCTTGGTGCCATTGTAAGTTAGAATATTTATCCCATACTAATCTACACCATGGGGATTAGGATGTTAGTATGGTGTAAAAACATGCAATCGATAGCAAGAAAGATTGAAAATAAACAAAGATAAATTAAAAAAATAGTAAACCAATCACACTTTCAAATGTGGAAGTATTTTTAAAATAATAGAAAAAATAAGTAAATGTAACTATGTGTATAATGCACAATAAGGATGGGAATTTGGATTCATTAATTTTAAGGATAAACACTTCCTATAATTTTAATAGAGTAGACAAGAGTTATAGATATGTGTAGTATATTATGTGTGATATTCTAGATACTCAAATCATGATAAAAATATAATATATGCTCATGTGATGTTTCTACTATCTAATCCCATATGGATTGGATGGTTAAAAACTATATAAAATATTGTAAGAAGGTAGTTACAATAGATTAAAGCTAAAAAAGACACATTGGTTCATATTATTCTTGAGTGATGGTTTATCTTGTTAAAAATGTGACCATTAGATTCCCATGTAGTATTATTGACAAGTTATATAACCTAGTGTAGACATGGAATATGTCTCTCAACATGTCAAACAATAGTAGGAAGCTAACAAGTTGATGTTATGTTCTGAGACTGTTTCATAGTGTAATGGACCTACATGGTACATGTCTTAATGTAAAGTGTATTTAGTTATAAAAAAATGCACAAAATGATAAAATAAGTCACAAATCAAATATAATATAAATATTAAATAAAGAATTGACTTTTAAATGAAACATATGAATGAAAACCTTGATATATAGTAAATTTAAAAAAAATTGATTTATATATGTGGACTTGATTTCTAACTTATACTCTAATAGTGACCAAAATTATTGAGAAATGGGATCTAAAATAGTGTAGAATAGCATCCAAAAAATTATTGTGATTTGACAATACAAACATAAATAGACTATTCAGATAGAGATAGACTAATATCAGACTACTCAATAGTTTTTGTTTATCCCAATAGTGGTAGTATGATATCGATGATGGCATAATAGGTTAAAGTAATTTGGAAAATTATGAAACCATTTTTCAATTCATGATTTAAAAAAATTATCGTAGATTAATGAATTGATGCATGAACCTACATATATTCCTTCTCATTTGCTTAATACCTAATCCAATCCAACAGACATTATAAGGGCATAAAATATTGGTGTTTTTATGAGGGGCATGACACATTAAAACCATTTTTCAATGACATGTCAACAATCAACCCTCATGTAATTTAACAATAAATATGGTGTTTGAATATCCTAACGCTTATCCTTATGTACAAGATGAAAGAAAGTAGTTAGTTATATATGATATTTTACTAGTCATTTTAGTGAAAACATACAACAATAATTTGTCAATAGATATAAATGTAGTAAAAAGTAGAGTGTAGGAAATCCTTATATGTGATGTTTATAATTTTGTAAGTATGGAATGTAATTTTTTAATTTTGTGAATAATTAAACATATTAGGATTCTTGTTTATATATAAAATATTAAAATTAAAATTAAGACTTTATTGGCATGAAAGCTTACATTATGGAATTATGAAAAGTAATAATTAGATCACAATTAAACATGATAAAAATGGGGTAAGGGGTGATCATGAAAATGACCGACACAACATGATATGATCTTGATATTCAATATATGTAAAATTACCCTTAAGGTAGGGAAACACCATATAATACTCCTTTAGGAAGGAATAACTCTACAATGTCTCTTCAAGGGGACAACCTCCAATATCCTCTTACAATAGAAGACTCAATGCTTACTTGATATCATTACCATGATAATCATCTACTATATATATACATCTATCTAACCCATGGATGGATAACCTCCTAATCCCAATGTAGGCCGACCATTACCCAATGTACTACTTCCACAAGTTACTCTATTATCCTAATATATTGTACACACATAACTAACAAAGGTGATGTGTGCCGCATGTCGGCATCTCCATCAACCCATATACATCAATATATCATATCCCTAGGTACATAGCATTACTTCCCTCTTTGATATGTTTCATCCTTGAAACATAGGAAGAAACCAAATAATGAGTGTGTTTCAAATCATTGCACACTTGTCTCCAATCTAGATCATCTAACCATCCATATGTGATCTTGGCAAGTGATATCTCTCCAAGCTTATGTCCAAAATCCATTGTGCTCCTCTGATTTCGTTCATGATCATAATTATACTACTTTGGTGTCCACGCATAATTATTCCTCTTTTTATTTCATGTACCATATTCCGTTGCGCTACTCTGATTCCAACCATGACCATAGTAGGTATTCTTCCATGCATATTCATAGTGATTTCCCCATTCATTCCATGTGCCATAGTATTTTTTATTTGGATTCCTTGCATATCCATAATGATTGGAAATCTAGTTTTGTGATTGTTTCCTCTCGTGATGATGTGGGTTTCTATATACCTCAACCTTTTCCAATACTTTTACCTTATCCACCTTTACTTCTACCTCTTCCACCTTTTCCTTATTTGTCTCTTGAGTATATGAAGTGTTCATTTATAGTGTGTCTTTATCTATATCATCTAAATATTCATCATGATCTTCATCACCTGTTTCAATCTCATCCTTATGACCTACCTGGATTGTTATTGGTGCCTTTTTCACTATGATATCTTGTAAAGTGATCTTCTTTTTCTTACACCAAAACTTCATAAACTTTTTTTGAACATTAATATTCATTGTTCCCAAAGTCTCTAACCATGGATATCCAAGAACTATATCCACATCATCCATATCAAAAGCATAAAAATCTGAATGCAAAACATATTTTTCCATAATGAGATTCAAATATTTAAATAGTGAAATATAATTACCATCTACATGAACCTCCTTGATATTATTTGCTTGAACATGTATATGCTTAGCCACATTCATGTTAATGAAGTTATACTTGCTGGTAGTGTTTATGGACACAACCACCTTCTTCTTTTGAATGCATCCATGAAATTGAAAAATTGATTCAATTTTCTTTGGAGCCAAATTATTTGAACCTTTATCATCATCATCATCATCATCATCATCATCATCATCATCATCATCTTCATCTTCTTCTTCTTCTTCTTCTTCTTCTTCTTCTTCTTCTTCTTCTTCTTCTTCTATTACTTCTTCTACTACTTATTCTTCTTGTTCTTCTGTTGATTCTTCTATTTCTTCTTCTTCTTTTTTTGCTTCTTCTTCTTCTACTACTTCTTCTTTTTCTACTTCTTGTTTTATATCCCAATGATCTAAAAAGATCTGTTCTATTTCTTTCCATGAAGAAAACCTTTCTATATAGCTCAATTGATCAAACCAATGTAGTGCAGGCCTAGACAAAAAAGGAAGTAATCATCTTTGCCCAAAATTTTTTGTAAAATGATTCTCCAAAAGGAACCACCATTCTCTAGCATCAATATCATCTTCCCCTAAAAATGTTTGCAACTCCATGATCCACAAAAAAATTAAGGTTCATGAAACCCTAAAATATTAATAACTCATATAAAACTGATCTAAAAAGTCCCATACTTTTATTTTTGATTCCTATTATGATATTGGAAGCTCAGTCAAAATTTTGTGAAAAAATATAACAAATTTCGACCTATAGATTAAATATATGAAAAACCATAAAATCACAACAATTAACTCAAAAAAACTCAAAAAATTATGAAATTTTTATTGTGCTTCTCTTATATCTTCTTACATCTCCAATAAAAAATTTGAATAAAAATTCACTATATTTCAAAAGATATAGTGAAATTATGGTTTCACTCCACACAAATTACCCAAGTCGAAGCTTTGATACCACTTGATAAGATCTTGATATTCAATATATGCAAAAATACCCTTAAGGTAGGGAAACACCATATAATACTCCTTTAGGAAGGAATAACTCCACAATATCTCTTCGAGGGGACAACCTCCAATATCCTCTTACAATAGAAGACTCAATCCTTACTTGATATCTTTACCATGATAATCATCTCCTATATATATACATCTATCTAACCCATGGATGGATAACCTCCTAATCCCAATGTAGGCCTACCATTACCCATTGTACTACTTCCACAAGTTACTCTATTATCCTAATATATTGTACCCATATAACTAACTAAGGGGATGTGTGCCACATGTCATCATCTCCATCAACCCATATACATCAATATATCATATCCCTAAGTACATATCACAACAACTATTAGAATGCCTCAATATTAAGTAGCATAGTATGAAACTATTATGATACCAATCAAGATGACTAAACCCTAAAAAATAGCAACCTATAATTTTTTAAGGGTATATGTAAATATATTAACATAAACATATGACATATTTGAGTGTTTTCAAATGTGAATTTTTATATCTTAGTTAACCCTAGATGACCTAAAATATTATACAAATCTTGACACAAAAAATAATGTGTTAATAAGTACCAAATTTGGAGAATTAACTATATGTATGAAAAAATGAAAATAACACTATAATTACAAGCCTTGTACCAAAATCACATTAGAGGAAATTTGAATTAAAAAAAGTCCTCCTAAGTAAATCCTTAAAATATAAAATATGACATATGAAAAAAATTGAAAACACTTAAAATATGACATCATCCCTTAAGGTAAAATAATAACATAATAAAATTTATTTATTATGTAAAACTTAAACTAACTCACCTAGTTAAGATAACCTTAATTATTTTATTCCATTTTTTTTTTAATTGAAAATTTCAAAGGTTTTTTTTTACATTCAATTATTATATAAGTTAATTTTAATTTTACATGCAACACATTCCACCCAATGCATACATTTATGCTTCTATTTTATAGAAGTGCATTGATACCAAAGCCATTGCAAAGTGATAGTGGATGCACACCCACATGGTACAAGTTGGTTTTGATCATATTATTTAGCATCTAAAATAGGATTTAAAAAATGTGGTTTGATTATTCACATCTATAACAAGATTTATTCTTGGTTTATTCATTTGATATTTGAGTATAGTATTCAGGTTTTGTTTCCTGAAAATAATAATAAGCATTCCTTTGAAGATTCATTTTTTATTACCTAGGACTTAAAGTCCAACTGGGTGTGTATGTGTTGGTGATCAAATTTGTAATGGTATTGGACATTTGATTAAAAAATTACATTATAAATTATGTGTTTCAGCCCTAAATATGTATATACATTCATTAACTATGTTTTATAGTTGTAACCAAAATTATTATCACTGATTGGATCACCATTATAACTTACTTGACGATTCTTGGTAATCTAAACAATGTTCTTGATCAAGTGATCTCAAATCCATATAACATTTAAGTCATTAATAAGTAGAGAATAAATCTGACAATGATCTTTGAACAAGCTAATGATTCTAATAGTGCTACTCAACAATCAAATCTAGAATGGTCTCAGTTAAGACAAGCTAGTTATACACTGCTTCAATTAGGTAGAACAAAGCTCATTGTCTTCATATAGTGGAAATTGGGTATGATAATCCAAAAATATATACTTAGTTTGGTAATCTCACTTTATATTTATGGTTATAATTCAAAAGTAAATAGGACTTAAAGAATTCAATTCATTCTACAATTGTAAATATAGTCACAAACCCTAATTGACTCTTGTTTGTTTCAAATAGTCTTGATGTCTATTCAAATGAATTTTAGTGTCAATGATAAGCCTGAATGGGATTTGATATATCATTATTGTTTCTTATAAAATGCAAAAAAATTATTTGACATAATTTAATACCTAATTAAGAAACTATAAATAAGCATTCTATTAAAAATATATCCATAAGGTAAGGAAGTAGATTGAATTTTGTTGGAAAATTCAAAGATCTTATCAACAAACAAATGAAAATGGATTCTTAGGCTTAGAACCATAGTAATTACATTAAATATCTTGAGTCTGTATAAAAATTATTGCTCTAATCATTGTTTCTAATTTATAACTTTACTTCCAATCACTATAAAAATTATATTTTTTATAGCACATGCTTATTAAGAAATTGCCAGATAAATTCAGTGGTTTGTTTCAATATTTTTTGGGTAATGTGTTATTGTTGGGATTTTGAGATACTTATAAGACTTAGTTTTTCTTCCTATATTCTACACTTTATCTTCTCCTACAACATGTTGATATATTTTCAATTCAATTTAGTGGTTATTTCAATCCTTTTTTATGGAATATTTTTTTATTGGGGATTTTGAGGCCTGATAAGACTTAATTATCCTTCTTATGTTACACATTTTCTCTTCTCCTATAGACTCTCATCATATATTATTTAGGACTTTCTTAAGAAATCTCAATTGGATGTTTGTTTATTCTAATGTTCAATTGACTTAAGAAGATTACTTGATTTAAATTGATATTCATAAGATCGAGTTGTTCATTATTTTTTATTCACATTTTTTTCTCTCTAAATGTTATTGATCATATGGTTTGAAGGTTTTTAAAGTACCTTTCCATTAGATGAGTTGTTCCCTCACATTTAATTAACATTAGAAGATTACTAGACTTAAATTAGATATTCTTTAGTTGTTTAACTGCATAGTGGGCTTTGATGGTACAATTTAGTTATTAAATTTACCTTGAAGTTCCACTGTCTCTATTTTCCTTTTAAGAAAAACTTGAAATATGAAATAATAACTTGTTTGGGAGGAAAGACAATTGTTATGGATACTAGAAGTTCAAGTTGGGTGCACATTAAGCAAGTGGGCTCTGAAAGGGAGAGAAAGCTTTGAGGATGGCATCTTTAATCTAGTAACCTCTAGATGGCATCACAACATAGGTTGTTGATTGGAATTATGAACCAGCCACTCTAAATAATGCACACATAAAAGGGGATGAGTTACCAAGTGTGTAGGAAATATAGTCATGACCTACATAATTTATTGAGATAGAATCGGGGTGTACTTGGTGAAATAGTGTAAACTTGTTGTACCTATATCAAAATTCATGAGATAGATATAAGAGGGGGCATGGGGTGTGCTTGGGTGCTAACCCTATCCTTTACAACCACTAGAATAAGGACATGTACATTTAATGGTACCAATACACAATTCAGTGGCATTGATATAGTATTTATAGAGTGCTAAGGGGGATAGAGGATCCTAACAATTTGTGGAGATATAATTGACTCAATAACGCTCTTGCATAATGGAAAAGAAATTCAAATTTTATAGTGCCCACCTATAGACTAAAATAAGTTAATGATTTGTGTATACTATCACAATGTTGTTTTAGGAAGATATGCTACACAAATAACCCCAATAGTTTCTATTTATGGGAGAAAATATGGTTTTGATTATTGCTTATGGTGTGAGCTATGGAAAATAGGTGTGTAGTGGTGCATAGGAAATAAGGCAACAATGGTGTTGGCATAAATACCAAACAATAGTTTATAGTCCAACACACATATGATACTATGAAAATAATTATTGAATTTATGCAATAATGTGTTGCCTAAAATAATCATGTAGAACTTGATTTAAAATGACTTGATCCCATATGCCAAACATAACAAAGGGAGTGGTACTTTCTTAAGAAACCAATGCCAAAATTTTGGGTAATGAAATGCAACTCAATAGAAAATGCTGATCAATAATGAAATGTGCATCCCCCAAAAAGGATAATCAAAGGCTATTATAAAAAAGTGGTAAATGAGTGCATTTAAAAATACAAAGTGGCCAAAAATAATTGACCTTTCAAAAGAATGCCTTTGAAATAATATGCATTCCTTACAAATATTAAAACCTATTATAACTATATAAAAGTACTTTATTCTTCAAAAAAATATAATAAAAATGGCTCGTAACCTATAACAATATGAGAAGGTTTTGAGATATATATTTTTTAATATGCCTAAAGATAGTATATGAAATCACTGAATTACATAGAATGTCGGTACCTCTATCTATATATTAAAAATAAACATAAAATAGATTTACAATACTTAGCTAAAGGCTTTGAAAAAAATTAAAGAGAAGTAGATGTTAAACTAGGAGAAACCACTTTGACAAAGCCCTTTCCACAATTAAATTTTAGGACAAATTTTAGTGTAGAGGCAGATGTTTAAAATATTTCCCATATGAGAAGATGCTAATGATTTTATTCCATAGTATCACAAATATTACATGACTAAGCTTAGTTATGTTCAAGAGAAAATGTGCTCTACATAACTAGATGAATGAGTGATGGATTAAATCGTCAAGAGGCATAACCTATGTATACCCCAAAGGGAGATCAGAGGAATGCCAAGTATAAAATCCAACCTAGGAAATTCCCAAAATGAGATAATAAAATAATCTTTGAGACCAGAAGTTAGATGTTATATTAAATAATCACACAAGAATAATTCTAACAGTGGTAAATGGTAAAAAGCAACTTATGCCAAGTTGGGCAAATTTTCAATAAATCTATTTATCCTACATGTAAATGGAAAAAAGGAAAGAGATATCAAATTAAAATGTCCCTTGAGATATGGGATAGATAAATAATTTTGAAGTGTTTATGCAGGGCATCTAGGAAAATTATTTTTCTGAGTGTTGTGATGCAACTACTCTATGTTAGAGGTTCAACCTCTCAAGGCTTAAGTAGTTCATTTGTAGACAAGTTTGGTTACAAAGTGAATACACCCTCATATAATTGTATAAATATACAACATAAATGTTTTCTTAATGAAATAACTATTGTGCTTATGATCAAAGGCCATGTGAGAAATTACAACATTGTATCAAAGACCCAGTAAGAACTTCTACATTTGAAGAGACATCTTTGCATTTTGTTAGAGAAGATTGTAGATTATTAAAATGGATGTGTAGGTAGAGAACATGGATGATAACTATAAATATTTTTGTTATGTGAGTTTGACTTCTCTTTATACATTTAGAAGGCTCATGAACTCAACAAATCATTGACCTTATGTTGATAATTCACTCAACAAATGATTATTGGTATACCAACCTCACCCTATATATAATAGTTAATAAGTCTCATGAACTCTTTAATTAAATGCCTTAAGGCAACATGACTATATGAAATACCATAATTACAAAAATTATGAAAAAATAATATTTGTGAAAGAATTTCTAAATATTTTTTCAAATATATATATATATATATATATATATATATATATATATATATATATATATATATATATATATATATATATAGAGAGAGAGAGAGAGATCTTTTTTTCACTTGATGTATGAACAAATTCAACTATTTTTTTTTAATTAGATAGTCATATTACTTTGGTTAGTTTTAACATACACATTGATTTAAATAATCATATTATTACAATTAATTTTAACACATAATATTAAAATATTACAACTTATAAATTAACTTAATTAAATTATGACACCTTCAACAAGTTATAGTGAAAGAATCCAAAACAATTTCATTTCCCATGAAATCATTCCACTTAAAATTTATTGACCCTTAAAAAACTCTTGAAAATATATAAATAATACACATTAAACCCAAGAAAACCATTGCATGGTATTTAATTCGTAATAATAGTTAAAATTCATCACATAACCTACTATTCCCACATCCTTATTACTCAAAAAAAGAATATAGGAAAAAATAGCATCATCCAAAGATTTGAGAAGATTAATGGAAATGGGAAAAATTATCATTAACATGAACAAGAAATCAAAGCTTAGCGTAGACGTTCTCATGCATATTTTCATATTGCGTCGTAGGAGCTCCCCGTAAAAATGACCCTCTTTGATGCCCAAATCCATGAAAAACGTGGAAGAAAATAGTAATAAAATTCATAATTGTGTAAAGTAAATTTCTTAAATTGAATATAGAAAAATAGAACAAAGAATATTTTAGACTTTTTGCTTCCCCATATAACATTTTATTTTAATCCGTAGGCATGCACCCGAATACTTCAATATTTTTATTCACTGCAACTTAGAATATCTTGTTTCTATAATTAATAAATCAATCAATCAAAAGGAAAAAAACACAAACCCACATATACGTGGATATATTTGAGTGATTAAGGAGATGAATTCATAAAGTGATATGGATGACATGGATGAGGTTTTTTTCTTTGAAATTTTATAAATTCTAGTAATTTAGAAACTTCGATTTTATTAATAAAATTTAAATTAATAATATATATATAATGTTATTTTTTTTATATTAAAAATTTTATGTTTTAGAAATATAAGTTTGACATAAGTTTGAATTTAACTTTTGAGAGATAAATTAATTCAAGGATTATCTAAAAAATATAGAAAGTATCTTAAAAAATATTTTATAGAATTATTAAATAAAGATGTGGTCTGACATAACTCATGTAGTTAAGTTATTTTTTATTTATAATTAAATATATAATTAATTTATATTATTTATTAGTATGCCCATTTTATATCTAAATTTCCCCTAATGAGTTATTCTAATGTGTGTGTACATTAAATTAAATAACAACATAAGTGCAACTAAGAGGGTTTGATGAAAAAACTACATCTAAAACATGTAAGTTGTGTTTCACTTTTATTTTAGATATAAAAGTGATCTGAAAGTAATAATTAGGAGAGAGGTCGCATAGTAGTAGGGTTTAGTTCTTGTAACCTTAAAAATAGGAAACCCTTATCCTCTCACTAGCTACATAAATGTCCTAACTACCTCGAGGGGTGGTGAACCATCACCAATGCTAATCTATCTCATACTTGATATGTTAAAATCTCGTATACTTACAGATAAATGATAATATTTTAAAGTATATTAATATCTATACAAAATCGCTAGTCAAATAAGCAAAAATGAAAAAGTATATATACATATCTCCACCTTATATGACTTGTGTGTGTATATATAGATCTTACACATCTTTCTCTCCTATCTAATTTCTTCCTATGGGCTTGAACTCCCAAATTTTCTATGATTTACCTATATGAATTATATAGTATGTGCCTAATTTATTTTTTACCCTAATCAAGCTTTCCCCTAATTATCAGATTTTTTTCCTATTTTCTAGATACCTCTATCCATACTAAGAAGGCTCTAGATTTATGTATCAATCCACCTCTATCAAAAATGCCCACACAACTAGAAATGATCATTTTACAAATATAAATAATCCTTATGGGTGGACGCATACATTATTATTGTTGATGGCATGAGAATTTACTTAAAGATTCATTTATTTATACATAATATGTCTAAACCTATTCCCTATCTTAAACTTATCAAAGAAATATCTATTAATCATAGAAAACTACTTAATCATTGATTATGGTTTCCCTAAATATCTCAAAACCAAAAATTAATTTTAAGGAGTAGGCCTTAGCCAAGTCTAAATCACCTAAGCGAAGTCAAGTTTTGCATTTTAAACTATCATAAACTAGATCACATATTTCATTCATCTATGAAATAATTTAAATTCACAAATAAATTAGAATCACAATAATAGACCATAAAATGATGAAAATAAATCAAAAAATATGAGTAAATGATAAGTCACATTGAGGGGGAAAACTCCACAACCATACAATAAGAATAGAATTCATAATACGATGATGAAATAATAACCATTGTGTTATATATATAGATATGTACATGTATATATGTACATGTATATATGTACATGTATATATATACATATATATATACATATATATATATATACATATATACATACATATATATATACATACATATATATATACATACATATATATATACATATATATATATATACATATATATATATATATACATATATATATATATATATATATATATATATATATATTAAACACCCTAGGATAACCCTATGACTAATATTAAGGTAAAGAGATAATCACATGAATTAATAAAAGGTTATGCCAACCACAATTTGGCTAGGCATATCCTAATACATGATATAGGATAAAGGCATATCATGCCTCCTTCAAAAAATAATTTTCCTCAATGCTAATGATCATTGGATTTTTTATTATGAAATATTTATCCTCCCATGGTATATATTTTATTGGTAGCTCCTTCCACTTGATAGGAGGCTTGGTGATCACCCTCGTCTACATCCTCTTGAATTGATTTGAGAAAATATCTTTTAGTTCCAAGATGATTCTTCCTTTCTCAATAATCTTCAGTAATTATGCCTAGATGGGAATTTTCTGACCAAAATATAAAATCTTGGTGACTGGGTGTATTTTTGTTGAATGAGAAATTTCTTATTAAGGGTATACCTTGTCTACTTTAATTTGAGGTTTTAACTTTAAGGAGTATGTCTCTGATGAAAAAATGTAATAATAAAGTGCTCCAAATGGATAATTTTTATAAAAAAATTGTCTCATTTAGGTGACCACTCCATTGGTATGTACTCAACAATAACTGACTAATTTTTCACCCTTTCCTAGAAATCTAGTTGTATTTTTGCATGTGTTTATTTTACTTCCATTAAAAGTGATATTTTTTCCTACCCCATTGATCCCTTTTAAAATATTTTATATTTGATGAGATTTTACCATATACAATGACTTTTTGCACACCCCTATTAATGTCTTCCAATTGAAAATACATGAAAAAGTCCTAGATGTTCATCTTGACTATGCCTAAAGTTGTGGGCCATTGGATTCCCAAAAAATATCATCTCATTCCATTGAAATGGAAAACATATGTCATTGCAATAAGTAGTCCCCCATACTGAGTTTAAGACTATGAAATTTTATAGAACAATTAACAATACCCCCATTTATAACCATGCCCTAAAATCATGGGTTTGGATGAAAAAATAGTTAAAATGTGAAGCTAAATTATTGGTTGTAAAATTCTGAGTACTCTTTGAGTCAATCAATACTGTCACATGTTGATTTTTTGTGAACCATACTACCTTGAGATTTTATGGAATGCTACCACCTAATAGCTCAAGGCAATAGATGATATGAAATCCCCAAGTTCCAGCTCATCAATAACCTCCACAACATTTTATTCATCATCTTTATTGATGCCCTAAATATAAAACAATATATTTTCATAACCTCTATGTCCTCAATTGTATTTATCATTAATGTTAAATAATTATTTCTATTTTTATTCAAACTTTTAGTGTATCAATTGTGTTGGTGGAGGAAATGATAATGTCAATGTACCATTATCATTGTTGATAGTGAATGCATGTTTACTAGTAGCCAATAAATTTTCATATACCCTATGTTATATGATAATACAATTATAAAGATTAATTGTATTAAACATGTGTAACTCATGTTGAATGTGGTCCATAAGATCACCAAGAAACATATCATTTAGGTTCTCATCCATAACCATCTCCACATGTAAAGATAGGATAGAATATTGATGAATGTAATCCTTCATCAAACCTTTTTTCCATATCTTTGTCAATTAGCTAAATTAATTTTCCACCAAAAAAAATTATAGTGTGGTTTTAGATCCTTTATAAAAATAGACTAAGTGAAATTAGGAGCTTTTTTATATTTTGGGCACACAACCATTGATACCAAATGAATTGTTTGGATTATAAATATAAGGATGAAATTCACACCTTTTGTACACATGGGATATGATTTACATCAAAAGTAATATCCATTTACATGATCTAATTTATTGGATCCTTCCCTTCAATCTTATCCATTTCAACTTTTGGCATCAGGTTACGTGATTGTGATGTACTAGGATTTACATTACAATATACGAAAGATACACCCTAATTGGGTTTATGTAATGGTGATATATGGTTGGTGTTACTAATTATTTTTTAAATCCATCATTATCTTCACCAATTTTATAGTGATTTTTCATATCTCCTTTGATTGTGGTCATATTGGTTTCATGTTTTACACACTCTAATCAAGATAGCTCACTTTGTGATCTATCAAGGAAAACCCTAAAATAAAATATCCACTACTTCTTATTTCTGACTCTATATATTCTTTGTTAGGAGTTTTACCTATAGTTGTATAACCCTTACATTAATCCCTAATTTGTGGTCCTATCATTATAAGGCTTGATAATGCCTAATTTTATGTTCACCTTTCATTAAACTTTGGCCAAGAGTTTTTGGACCTATTTCTACCTCAATTCCAAAAATTGAAAGAACAAAACCCAACTAGATTTTTTCAAGATTTAAAAAATCATAAATAAACATGAAATAAACCTTAAAATATGAAATTTAGAATGAATTCATGAAAATCCATAAAACCCAATTGACTCGGTCTAAAAATATCATCAAAGCTTTTTATTGTAGAATCCTTGAGTTGTTCTCAAACTCTAGTAAAAAAATGTAGAAAATTTTGCAACAAATTGAAAATATAATTGATTCTCCAAAATTAGGGTTGAACCCACACATTTTCTCAAATCAAAGATCTGATACCACTTTTAATAAAATTATGTCACAAATAAAGTAGAATCATAGTAATAGATCACAATATGACTGAAATAGCGTATAGGGGTAA
Source organism: Torreya grandis (assembly GCA_037957365.1). Lineage (NCBI taxonomy): Eukaryota > Viridiplantae > Streptophyta > Pinopsida > Cupressales > Taxaceae > Torreya > Torreya grandis. The sequence goes on from JARHVA010000450.1 coordinate 4,554,292, forward strand.
CCTCCAAAATAATATATTGATAAAAAATAAACCATACTATGATTATAAATTATTAACCACTACTTCATATATGTACCCTAACCACTACCTCATATATTAAGTAATAACCACTATGGAACCACTTTAGGCAGACCCTACCACAAATATTAAGCTAAATATATGATCATATAAATTAATCAAATTTTATGCTAGACACAAGTTAACTACACACATTATAATACATGTTATAGGTTAAGGGGATAGTAAACTAAAGGATCACCATTAGACACATACAACTAATCAATAAAACTATGTATATTTTGAGCACTCTTTGAAGTATTGGAAACATAGTTAACACTCAAATACTCATTTAGGGATGGTTATGGTATTTATTCCCATATTATAATCCAAAACCTAGTACTGAAAGTAAAGCTAAGGTTTCAGAGTGAATAAGATATTTTTTATTGATTTGCACACACATATATTGTAGATCACATAGGATAACAATCTATAAGTAGGTATAGAAATATGTGATAATAAGTCAAGCACATGTTATAGGGACAACTATAGTAGAAGGGAAGATGGATTCATTGAATGTAGGCATCCAAAATCTAATAAAATCATCCAAATAACTAATTTCCATAATTGAGTGACTCCAAATCATTTTTAGTCCTTTCTACCATATGTACAAAGTCTCAGACTATAATAGATCTGTAACAAGAAAATTACCCTAATAATCTCACTTATTTCCATAAATAGTAAAGTGTAATTCAATATATTTTTATTGCATTCAATTTTTTTAATTTTGACATATCTTAGAAAATTTTAATATTCAAAGTTTCTATCTTATTTAGGTTGTATTAGTCAAAATAAGGTAAAACAATGAATTATTATGGTCCACATAAGCAATCCATCAATTCAACCATGCTTTGAAATGGAAACCTATACTTGATATTTATCTTGTTAATGAATCTTGAGTTTGTACACATTCACCATTCACCTCCTCTATTTTTTTATAATAATGCATGTACTAAATATACAGTTAAGCTTTATCTAATTATCCCTTTCTCCAAAATATCCTACAGTTTCCTTTGCATCTCTTTGCTCTCCTTGGGATTTAATTTGTATTTTTATTTCTTTATAAAAAACTATCTAAGCATCAAATCCAGGTGATGAATGATACTTTACATTAGTGGCTATCCATTTGGTATATTTTTCAAAATAATCTCTAAAAAATCATTCAATGGATAACTCACATCACATAGAAATTTCTTTGTTTCCTCTAAAGTTGCATGATCCCTTGCCTCTGCTTAGGCATGAGAACAAAGTATGCTTCTACTTTTCCACCTCCCTTAGTAATTCCTTTACTATTACCATCAATAAGCATGTACAAAAATTAATGCATAGTTCTTCCTTATCCTTCAATGAACTCAATGTGAAATTATTTACATCCTTATCTATACATTATATATTTTCCCTTCCATCATGAAAATCCTTTTGATAAAATTTCCAAGGTCTCCCTAAAATTATATATCACACATCCATTGACATCACATTTGACAAAACTTCATCTATGCATATAGTTATCTGAAACTTTACCAAGCATTGTACACTCACTAATATTTAATGGACCTTTTGTAGCCATGAAAAATTATAAGGTTTTTGGTGTGACACATCATTAAAACCCAACTTATATACCATTTTTCATGAGACCAAATTATCTATGAAACCACTATCCACAATCACTTTTTAGGACTTACCCCCTAATTTAAAGACTGTCTAGAAAACTTTCTTTCTCTGTGACATTTCATTATTTTCTTTCATTAGTTTTAACAACACCTTATTCATCGTGAGAGTTTGTTAATGATATAAATATTCATAACACTCTTTAAATAAAACTTATTACTCATCCCCATCCATGACATGCGCACTAGTTACTAGCTTTATACTTCTCGCACTCATCACCTAGGAACATTCATATGTTTTATGTCTAAGTTATCCACATCCAAGACATGTTATTAGGAATAATATCACCCTTCCTTAACCAAATAATTCATCCTCTTTATATGGGTAAAATGCACCTCCTCATGTGTAACCTTTATGTCCCTCATGTGTATTACTTTTTTCATGTGTGTGTGCATGGGTAAGCATAATTTTCTTCTCTAGTTGTCTTTGTTGGATTTTTTAGTGTTACCTCTTCCTATTTCATGTGAAAACCTTATTTTAACCTTGTGAAGTACTATATTTTCAACATGAAAAATTATCCTCAACCTTTAGTGTGAAATGATAAGCCTCCTCCACTATTTGGATCCTATCCATACTCAACTTTTCTTGGAAACCAAATCTCAACCCCTTCAAATATCCTGCTACCTTTTCTTAGTCAACTTCACCATGTCCTCACATGATAGTGAATTTATAAAATTATTTCATGCACTCCTTGTATCTTATATCCTTTTTCATTTTATTCCAAAATGTTCTTAACAAACCCATTTGGTAATCACTAGGTAGGAATTTACCTTTCATCTTGGTGACCCTTTTGTCCCTCTTGACTATTTTTTCAATTCATCTTATTCTTATTTTATATCAAACCTCCTTCCACCAAAAAAATTCATGACATTTCAGCTTGGTGCATATATGTGCATTTCCTCATATTCTTCTTATCCCTCACCTTTTGCACAATGTTTCTCTTCTTCAACATCACTATGATAATATTTATGTTTGAAATCTTGCCTTTTTTACTTCTTCCAAAACGTTACATATTGATTTCCTCATTAAAAAAACCTATATGATTATCCATGGATTTTCTATAGTGATAAATTGATTTTATTATTACTAACTAAGCTACAAGTCATATGTTATTATAGAGTAGTTATATGTTTCTTAGATTTCATGATTTCATTGATATGAGTGAGATTTAATGAATATCATTACATCATGATCATGTTGATTTGTTATTCTAGCATTATTTTATGATATGTATCATGATGTTATGGACTAACTACCTATTTGTTGTGAGTTGGATATATGAGAAATACATCCCTTAGAGCCTGATTGAGGCAGAGCATCATTGGAAAGGGTGATGTTAGGAGACTGTAGAGGAAGGGATAGAACCTTGCACACACCGCATCAAATAATACATATTAGATGCATGGTTTGATTTGTTTGTGTTAGTGCATTGTTTATGATGTTACATTTAGATAATGATTTATCCTTATAATATTTAATCTTGT
>JARHVA010000450.1:4562500-4567500 GCA_037957365.1 Torreya grandis
CATCCTTTATATATCAACAAAAAAAATTGTGAACAATTTTTTTTTTAAGGATTATTGAAATCATAGGGGGTTCTTGATTAAGAAATATGAATGGATATTGATATAGTATTTACATATTAGTTGAGTACTTACCTGTGGTGCATAATATGATGTACAACAAGTCGTATATAGGAAACATACATATAATAATGGATGGTTAAAATAAGACATAGAGTTTCCTAGGGACTAGAAACTATAACCTTATGAAAACATTATCCTAGAAATGAAATGAGTTATTTATGTGAAAGATTATGTTATAACTAGTTATCTGCAAAATATTATGACTAACTTATTGTAAGTAAATAATGTGTACATAAAATGGCGTACTATGTTATTATTACTTATACTATATACTTGAATCTACTTATGGAGATTAGATTATGCAGTATAAACATAAGATATACCTAGTTGGTATAATATGTACTTGTTTGGCTATTAGCTAGGATTATGAGACATTTGATTCTTGAAATTATAAGATTGGTTATTTTTGATTGAATAGTGTGCTCATGTATAATGAACTATGATATTATGGGATGTCATAGAGTGTATTTTATTTGGAAGCTATCATCTAGACATATGTTATACCCGGATGGTACAAACTATAATTATTATGTCTAGATTCATTCATATGTTTGATAGACCAAATGTATGCATGTTAGATATTTCTATGAATAATATATTTTATGATAATTAGTAGAAACTAATTTATTGTGTCTCCTTATGAAAAATAGAGTGTGTAACATTATATATTAGGAGGTAATATTTATGAATCTATTGGTTATATATATCCTAACCAAATCTTGCATTGTTGGTACTAAGTAAGTATTGAGATGAAATTCACTAACTTACTAGCATCACAATGCCAAATAATGGTAATATGATCAAGTGGTTTGTATGAAATTGACTAATCTTAGAGATCAATAATTATTTGAAAAACTTGGACCAGTTAATGTTAGTGAGACATTGTCATTTCATGATATGGTTTACATGTTTGTGTGATATCTTGTTAGAATGAGTTTCTTTATGATATACTACATTTTTAGTTTTAGAAATCATATAGCATATGGGTACTATCTTGTCTCTTTGAATTACCACACCATCACTATCTATTCATCCATAAAGTGAGGGACATTCCCTAATGAGATTTGTATAAGGGATTGATACTCTGTGGTTGGTGTGAAAAATTCTCAAATGATGTTCTCCCTCCCTCTAGCATTACTTATTTGGAGATGACACTTGAGATTGCCAGAGATATTGGAGTTCAATAACTCATGCTCTATGGAGATTTATATCCTATATTTTTTACATTCTAATATATTTATAATTATTGAGACATTAATCGAATGAGAGGTAACTATTTACTTATTTTTACATTAATAGTAGTGGTTTTATGGTTATACCAATTGTGGCTGGACATTTTTAATTACTTTACATATTTGGTTATGATGTGTTTCATATGTTCATAGTGATCAACTGTTATAAATTACTTGCTTATTTATAGATACCATACTTAGATTATTTTATCTAGATCACTAATTAGATTCTCTTGGTGAATTTCAACAAAGTGTCTATTGATTAAAAAAAATTATAGTGGTTTTATATCTCAAACCCAATTGAGTTGTTGTATGTGGTATCAGAGCTATGGTTCAAACTCAATGACCTAATTAGTCCATTAGAATTTTCATATCCTTCTATTTATCAAAAGGGAGAATAGTGAAATGTGTGTGGTACATTGAGTGTGTACCTAAGAAGCATTTGTAACCTCTTAGATTTGTTAAAGGGTTGGTTTATTAAGTGTCTCAATGGTGATGGTTGTAATTGATGTTTGGTAGGAGAGTGGATAGCATAGTTCATGAGTCATGAATAATAGATTCTTATAATATTTTTATCACTTAGATCAAACACCTCGAGAGTGATTATATTCTTACTTGTTAATCAAATCACTTTCACCATTTGTGTTTTGTGTTATGAGTGTTTAAAATCATGGTATACTTCTTAATTAATTATAATTGCATTATTTTTGTGTCATAAATACACTAATCATAGGATTGGGAATCCTATAAGACTATTTTTAGATTGGCACCACCTAGTGTGGTGGGAATTTTATTTTAGTTAAGTGTAGATGTCTTCATTATGGATTCCTATATATTAGGAGTTTGCCCATGGATTGGCACCCCTTATGATTACATGAATTTTAGAAATGGTTTAATATCTCATAGTTAGTATAGAGGTGATATTTTACTCTCTCACCCTCCTTTGACATCATTATAATCCCACTGGTAGGACTCATATTTTCATGATGTTGATTTAGTGTCCTTTAAATGGAAACTTGTTCTAAAATGTTGTTTTGAGCATATTTCCTGGAGTTCATGAGATAATTTATTATAATTATTGCTGATATAAAATTTGTATAATTGGAATGGATTGATGCATATATCTGGTTAATATTTTCTTTCCAATTATGGAAACAGACTGTGATATTACACTTACAGATTTGGTAAGTACGTAGTGATTATGGAAACTTGGGTTGTGGTGTTTTTATTCATAACACATGAGGTTATTTAAGGGTTTTGTTTCTGAGATGTTACTTCACTACTTTCTCTCATGTATTCTTAGAGTTACACTTTATATAACTACTTTATCTATTCTTGTTAACTTTAACCACGTAGAGTGACAAACCTTGAATGGCAAACCTTGAATGCATATTAGTTATAGATTAAGAATTATATGTTGATTATAATTATTATGTTATTATTTACCCTTGAATTGATAGGTAATATTCTCATCCTACTAAAAACCTATAGTTTTGATGAGATATTTATGTACTTTTGCCTAGAGTGAGTATGAGATAAGATGTAAGGAACATCATGTTAATTTAAGGGGTTGATATAACTTATAACTTATTGTTTATCTAACCAAGAAAATAGGAAGGCATTGCCTCTCTTGTTCTTTTTATAGGGTTATAAAGATATTTTGATCCTTGGCCTTTGTATGATATATTAATTTTAACATTATTTTCTATTAACTACGAGTATAACAGAGATGGGTTAAGAGTGAAATTTGATACTAGTTATGTTTGGCGAATGGAAACTTAATAAAATTATCAAATGATTGTATGATTTTTCCTTGTGGTTTATGTTGATATATCTTTTATTATTTATTATATATCATTTCTCTCTAGGATCTATTAGTATAGTTTTATGATTCATTGAACCATGTGCACATTTTGGATATCATTAGGTCATGAAGACTTAAAAAATGAGTGTAGAATTAGAAACATGAGTACTAAGAGATGGTAGTGGATCTTATTTAGTCTCACATTGACTTGGTAATTACTAATTTTAGATACGATAAGGGGAGCTTATCGAATCTAGGATTTGACAGCCAAATTTATCAAATTTAGTCGTATGGTCATACACATGTATAATGTGGAATGTTTATTTCTTAATTTTGTATACATTATAAATATAGTATTTATATTTCCTATTCATCGTCATACTTGTCATAAGCTATGTGGAGTAGAGAAAATATTGACATGTTATACTTATCAAGAGATATGTAAAGTAACGATGGTATTAACTTATACACATCATTTTCTCAAGTTATCTAGGCTAGACAGATGTGTAGATGGGCTAGAAAGTTTTGAAAAACTCTCCTTGGCATTTTTTTGACTTTTATGATGATTTCATGTGCTTTTGATTGAAGCCTAAATTAGGGAAATCATTAAAACTTTCACCAAGATATATGGGGCCCTTTAAGGTATCATAAGTGGTTAATCTTGTCATATATAGGCTTATCTCACTAGTTTTAAACTTCAAAGTGGTAATGAGATAACCAATTAGATTAAGTGACACTCACAAACTTTATTTGTGTAATAGAGATCTGTCACAACATAGGGCCTTGTGGGACCAATAATTTGAGAATAATACTACTTGGGAGGACTATTATGAGTTTTATAGGTAAATTTTACATTTAGTTACTTGATTTAATACTTTATACTATGTTATTTTTCTATTGAATAATGTTTTGATTAGGAACTTATGTTTGAATAAGAGTCATCCAAGATGATGACTAACTTGAAGGGGAAGGATGTTACATTCTGATTTTCTCATTAAGCAAACTTACATAATTATCCATAGAGTTTTCTATAATGATAATCTAATTTGATTATTACTCTCTAGTATTTAAATCATATGCTTTTATGTGGAAGTTGTATGTTTCTTAGATTTCATGATTTCATTTCTATGAGTTAGCTTTAGTGTATATCATTGCATCATGATCATGTTAATTTATTATTTCAATAGTATTTTATGATATATATGTCATGATGTTATAGACTAACTACCTGTTTGTTGTGAATTGGATGTAGAAGAGATACATCACTTAGACCCTGAGAGAGGGAAAGCATCATCAGAGAGGGTGATGTAGATGGAAAAGTTTGGAGATGATAGAGGAATGGCTAGAACCCTGCACATACCATATCAAATAATACATATTAGATGCATGCTTTGATTTGTTTGCATTAGTGTATTTTTGTGAGGATTCATTTAGATAATGAGTTATACTCAGAGGATTTAATCTTGTGTGATTTTTTATATCATGCTAATGTGTTCATGACTATTACTATTTTTGAAAATCTAAATTTGGTTGTCTAATGTTTAGGTACTACCATATGTAGACTAACTAGCATAACATAGTAGTATTTAGAACACAAGCTAGATATCTTAATGATATCTGAAAATATCATTAAAAGGTTTAACACCTTAATGCAGATAAGTGATGATTTAAAATAAATAGTTATCATTACCATTATGGTTTAATGAATTATTAATTTTGTGTTTAATTAGCTATTAAAATTTAGAATAATTTATGTGTAAAAAATATGAAAGGAAAATAAAGTAAATTAAACCAAAAAATTTAAAAGAAAGGAAAAGGAATAAAATAATGGAATAAAATAAAAA